>JASIRB010003613.1:42025-65785 GCA_030323885.1 Branchipolynoe longqiensis | reverse complement strand
GTGTACATTGTGTGTATGCCCATTTTTATCCCCTGCCACTGAAAAGTTTGACGAATGCCGACGTACTGGCAAATTTTCTAACATTGAGGATGCGCTAACGCCGTACGTCGTAGTATGACAGCCCCTCCATTCAGTGTTCTAGGTCAGCAATAGTAGTTTAATATAGGCAAGTCATCGGGTTTCAAACGTAATAGTTGGTTGGTCGGTTGTTAGAGTTTTACGTCCTGGCAACATCTAAGGTCATATCAGGTCTGGTACCGACTTGCGACAGTGCGCACTTCATAGTGCTGCAAGCAGCATGACCTGATATCCTACTCAGTCATATTATCCTGACACCAAGCCAACCAGTCCTTGCCCTATCCTAATAATGCCAAGCGCCTGGCTAGGAAGCGACAAGTATCAATTTTTAAGTCATTGGTTTGACTCGACTAGGATTCGAACCCACGAAATCATGGGTTCAGATCTCCAAATCTCTCAAAACAGGAGACAGGCGCTCTACTGATTCGGCCACCCTGTCTGGTAGTTTTGGGATATCAGATCATGATGCTAAGGGCCTGGGTTTAATAACCCTGTCACATTACGACGCATCGTGCAAAAGCGCTTCGACGTAGCTGATTTTGCGCCAATACGTTGGTGTGCGTCGATATGCGTTACTCGAACGTTACGCATTTGTTATGCGTACATCGATGTATGTCGATGTATGTCGATGTACGTCGATATACGGCATTGTTCATACTGCATGCACAAAACTTTTGATGTTCGACAAAGTGTGGATTTTACACCGGCGATACGGTATGTATACATTAGGCATACATCGATGTACGTTAGACGTACGTTAGGCAAACATTGTTCACTATGTTGCACTATGTTGACCTACATTAGTCAGATGGAAAGGCAGTGGAAATGTACAGTCTGCGTGTTGACAATGTACTACCAACATATGGATAAAGTATGTCTAACGTATGTCTTATGTATATTTTGCATTTCTCCACCGTGTCTTGACATATGTAACATATGAGGTATAGTTCTGGTGATCGAATTAGATATATAACATTCACTGGCGTTCTGCGAA
Source organism: Branchipolynoe longqiensis (assembly GCA_030323885.1). Classification (NCBI taxonomy): domain Eukaryota; kingdom Metazoa; phylum Annelida; class Polychaeta; order Phyllodocida; family Polynoidae; genus Branchipolynoe; species Branchipolynoe longqiensis. The sequence continues at coordinate 64,713 of JASIRB010003613.1, read as the reverse complement.
CGTACCGTGAGCATAGTTCGAACATTTTTTGCCAGGAGGCACATTAGCCATATGTTGGCCATACTCTAAGTATATGGTATGTATACGTCCAACTTTCCCCCCCGCGCCGAAAAGTTTGACACATCTCGATGTTTGAAAGTGATTTTAACCATTAGCCACATGCTTGCGCGAGGCGTCGTAATGTGACAGGGCCATAAGGTTTGGGGTATAGAGGTTTAGGGGTATAGGGGTAAATTGGGGTGATGTGGAATAGGGGAATAGGGGTATGAGACAGGACATATGGGTATAATAGCTGGAGAGGGGATATAAGGCCCCCTCCCTCCCCATCCTCATCACTGCTCATCCCACATTCCCTCTCCACCAACCCCCTCAACCCCCCCCCCCCCCCCCCCTGGTGACGCCCGACAGTGGTGCGCAGTGCCCCCTGGTGCATAACCCCCGAGGTGATCACGCTAAACTCCTTACACAAACAGGGGCACCCCGGGACTCTGAAGGGACCGGCACCTGTTGACAGCGTCCTGTTTGTTATTCATGACATTTAAACGCGGTTATACACACGCAACGCAGAGTGCACGAGGACGGGTGGGGGTGTGGGGGTAGGGGTGGGGGTAGGTATGTGGGGAGGTGGTCTGTGTATATATATATGTGTGAAAGTTTGTTTTATTTAACGACACCTCTACAGCGCATTGATTTTCGTATCATCGGTTATTGGACGTCAATTATGTGTGTACTGAATGTGGGTGTTTCTGAATGTGGGTATGTATGAGTGTGAGTTTGTGTGTGTGTGTGGGGGGGGGGGGGTCTATGTATATACAGGTGTGTGTTTCTGTGAGTGTGTGTGTGTGGGTCTGAGAGTTGGTGTGGGGGGGGAGGTGGTTTGTGTATTTACATGTGTGTGTTTCTGTGAGTGTGGGTGTGGGTCTGAGAATGGGTGTGGGGGGAGGTGGTCTGTGTATATATACATGTGTGGATGTGCCTATCCCCTCTCCTCCCCTCTCCACCCTCCCTCCCTTGTCCCACCTCCCCTTGTTCCCTCTCTGTTTCCCCCGCTCCACGCCTCTCTCCTCCTACACCTTCTACACTCCACCCCCCCCCCCCACCACATCTACCCCCCCCCCTCATCCATCACCCCCCTCCCTCCTCCTCCCCCTTTCCCTCCCTTCTCTCCATTGCCGTCCACTTTCTAAGCCTGTCTCCTCTGTTGCATCTCCCCTCCTACCCCGTCCATCTCCCTACTCCCCTTCTCGCCCCCTCCCACCTTTCCCTCTCCCCCAATCCCCGCCCCACTCCATTCGCTCTCCCCCGCGCTCTCCCTCGCCCCCCCTCCCTATTCTGCGCATCCTTCCCCTCCCCTATTCCCATTCCCCCTCCCTCCCCCTCTTGCTCTCCATCCTACCCCCGCGCTCCACCCGCGCTCTCCCCATCTCCAGGCCTCCACTCCCACTTTCCCTTCCCCCCTCCTTTCCCCTCCTCCCCCATGCTTTCCCGCTCTCCCCTCCTCCTCCAATTCCTTTCCCTTTCTCCACTCCCTCCCCCTCCTCTCGCTGCTATCAATACTTCCCCCTTCCCCTCGTCCCCTTCCCCCCTTTCCCCTCCCCCCTCCCTCTCCCCTCTCCAATACACCCCTTCCCATCGTCCTCTCCCCCTCCCTCCTCCCCCTCCCTCCCCCCCCCCCCCATTTACGCCCCCCCCCCCCGCAAGCAGCGGACGCCGACTACCTGTCGTCGCCGGGCGCTGAGGGGTTTCCGGGAAGGCTGATTTGCCGGTGGCTGACTGTGGAGGTGTGGCCGGGAGGCTGGGTACCTGCCGAAGGGGAGGGTGCGGGGGGGGGGGGGGTCTCTCCTCACCTGAGAAGCACTCCGTCTACCTGCAGACGTCTGGCACTGATAACGTTCACGCCCAAGGTGGTACCAGGTGTTTGGTCGGCGTCCAAGGGGCGCCTGACTACAGGTATATGAGGGTATATGAGGCGGTAGGGGGGAGGGGGAGGGGGATGTAGGTTGGATGGTGGTGTGGGTGTAAGGGTGGTGGTGGTGTGGATGTGGGTGTGTGGGTGTGGGTGGGTGAATGTGGGTGTGAGTGTGGGTGTGTGGGTGTGGGTGTGGGTGTGTGGGTGTGTGGGTGTGGGTGTGGTTGGGTGGGTAGATGTGGGGGTGGGTGAATGTAGGTGTGTCGATGTGTGGAAGTGGATGTGTCGATGTGGGTGTGGAGGTGTGGGTGTGGGGTGGGTGTTGGTGTGTGGAGTGGTGTGTGGAGGTATGGGAGTGGGTGAGGGTATGGGTGTAGGGGTGTGGTTATAGGGGTGGTGAGGGTGTGTGTGTGTGGATGTGAATGTGTGGGGTGTGGATGTGGGTGTAAGTGTGTGGGTGTAAGTGTGTGGGTGTACGTGTGATGGTGGTGGTGGTGTAAGGGTGTGGATGTGGGCATGGGTGTGTGGATGTTGGTGTGTGGATGTGGGTGTGTGGTGTGGACTGTGCGGACATGGGTGTGGGTGTGGGATGTGAGTGTGGGGGTATGGGGGTGGGCTGTGCATAATATATCGCAGTATAAAAATATTAATGTAAATATTCAATAGTTTTGACTACTAATACTATTTCCCATTTAGTGATGCATGATTCATTATGCCAATATAAATAATGATCATGATCCTCACACCGTTGATGTATTCTCAACTTTGCAGGAAAGTTCCCTTCCACTGCATTTTATTCCGCTTGTGGCGCCACCTATAGTAGAGTTGTGGGGGGTGATGAAAATGGGAAATATTGCACACAGAGCAGGATTCAGACCAACACTTCTTGTTATACCTCGGGTCCCTGATGCAGTAACCCTATCCATGCCTACCGACATAGCTGTCTATGTGTTTCCTTGCCTGAGAATGTCATACCTAAGGTCCCTCATGCAGTAACCCTATCCACGCCTACCAACATAGCTGTCTATGTGTTTCCTTGCCTGAGAATGTCATACCTAAGGTCCCTCATGCAGTAACCCTATCCACGCCTACCGACATAGCTGTCTATGTGTTTCCTTGCCTGAGAGTGTCATACCTAAGGTCCCTCATGCAGTAAGTAACCCTATCCACGCCTACCAACATAGCTGTCTATGTGGTTCCTTGCCTGAGAGTGTCATACCTAGGGTGCCTCGTGCAGTAACCCTATCCACGCCTACCAACATAGCTGTCTATGTGGTTCCTTGCCTGAGAGTGTCATACCTAGGATCCCTTGTGCAGTAACCCTATCCACGCCTACCAACATAGCTGTCTATGTGTTTCCTTGCCTGAGAGTGTCATACCTAAGGTCCCTCATGCAGTAAGTAACCCTATCCACGCCTACCAACATAGCTGTCTATGTGGTTCCTTGCCTGAGAGTGTCATACCTAGGGTCCCTCGTGCAGTAACCCTATCCATGCCTACCAACATAGCTGTCTATGTGGTTCCTTGCCTGAGAGTGTCATACCTAGGATCCCTTGTGCAGTAACCCTATCCACGCCTACCAACATAGCTGTCTATGTGGTTCCTTGCCTGAGAGTGTCATACCTAGGGTCCCTGATGCAGTAACCCTATCCACGCCTACCAACATAGCTGTCTATGTGGTTCCTTGCCTGAGAGGTCAGTGCAGACTAGTATGCTCGTCTCCCTGAAATTGTAAGTCATTTAAATGGTGTATGTCCATAAGTTGTTTTAATGCTTACAACTACAGTAAAACCTCCCTATCTGACCACGTCCACAGATCGACCACTCCCTTATATTGATCGCTTTATTTGGGTCCCAACAATACCATTGTAACCATATTCTAACTCCCTAAACCGACCACCTCCTTAAATGGACCACTTAAATTTGGTCCCAAGGTCGGTCGATTTAGAGAGGTTTTACTGTATATACACAATATACTAACAACATATACATACACATGGCAAGTTATTCGATGATATAGGCAATACACTAACAACATATACATACACATGGCAAGTTATTCGATGATATAGGCAATACACTAATAACAACATATACATACAACAAGGCAAGTTATTCGATGATATAGGCAATACACCAACAACATATACATGCACAGGGAAAGTTATTCGATGATATAGGCAATACACTAACAACATATACATACACATGGCAAGTTATTTGAAGATATAGGCAATACACTAACAACATTATAATGCACATGGCAAGTTATTTAATATATAGGCAATAACTAACAACATTATGCACACAATTCAAGATGGCAATACACTAACAACATATACATACACATGGCAAGTCATTCGATGATATAGGCAATACACTAACAACATATACATACACAGGGCAAGTTATTCGATGATATAGGCAATACACTAACAACATATACATGCACAGGGAAAGTTATTTGAAGATATAGGAAATACGCTAACAACATATATATATATATATACACAGGGAAAGTTATTTGACAATATAGGCAATACACTAACAACATATACATACACATGGCAAGTTATTCGATGATATAGGCATACACTAACAACATATACATGCACATGGAAAGTTATTCGATGATATAGGCAATACACTAACAACATATAAATGGCAAGTTATTCGATGATATAGGCAATACACTAACAACATATACATGCACATGGAAAGTTATTCGATGATATAGGCAATACACTAACAACATATACATACATATGGCAAGTTATTCGATGATATAGGCAATACACTAACAACATATACATACACATGCCAAGTTATTCGATGATATAGGCAATACACTAACAACATATACATACACATGGCAAGTTATTCGATGATATAGGCAATACACTAACAACATATACATACACATGGCAAGTTATTCGATGATATAGGCAATACACTAACAACATATACATAGACATGGCAAGTTATTCGATGATATAGGCAATACACTAACAACATATACATGCACAGGGAAAGTTATTTGAAGATATAGGCAATACACTAACAACATATACATACACATGGCAAGTTATTTGAAGATATAGGCAATACACTAACAACATATACATGCACAGGGAAAGTTATTCGATGATATAGGCAATACACTAACAACATATACATGCACATGGCAAGTTATTCGATGATATAGGCAATACACTAACAACATATACATACACATGGCAAGTTATTTGATGATATAGGCAATACACTAACAATATATACATACACAAGGCAAGTTATTCGATGATATAGCGAATACACTAACAACATATACATGCACAGGGAAAGTTATTCGATGATATAGGCAATACACTAACAACATATACATACACATGGCAAGTTATTTGAAGATATAGGCAATACACTAACAACAAATACATGCACAGGGCAAGTTATTCGATGATATAGGCAATACACTAACAACATATACATACACATGGCAAGTTATTCGATGATATAGGCAATACACTAACAACATATACATGCAGAGGGCAAGTTATTCGATGATATAGGCAATACACTAACAACATATACATACACATGGCAAGTTATTTGATGATATAGGCAATACACTAACAACATATACATACACATGGCAAGTTGTTTGAAGATATAGGCAATACACTAACAAGATATACATGCACAGGGCAAGTTATTCGATGATATAGGCAATACACTAACAACATATACATACACATGGCAGGTTATTCGATGATATAGGCAATACACTAACAACATATACATACACAGGGCAAGTTATTTGAAGATATAGGCAATACGCTAACAACATATATATACATACACAGGGCAAGTTATTCGACAATATAGGCAATACACTAACAACATATACACACAGGGCAAGTTATTCAACGATATAGGCAATACACTAACAACATATACATACACATGGCAAGTTATTTGACGATATGGGCAATACACTAACAACAACAGGGGCTGCCCCTGTTGTTGTTAGTGTATTGCCAATATCTCCATGGTATCTACAACTTACAAGACAAGCAGCCCCCTTAAGCCCCAGTCACACATACCCGGATCAGGGGCCAGACGAGCCCCGGACCGCCATCCGGGGTGGTCCGTGGTGATCCATGACTCATCCGTGGCTCGTCCGTGCTGACACCCCCTGATCCGGCCTGATCCGTGGCTCGTCCGGCGCCGTCCGGGCTCAGCCCCGGATGTTTTAAAATGTTTAAGACATCTGTGGCAGTCTGGGGAATTCTGCGATCCGGGCTCAATCTGGCCTGATCCGGCCTGATCTGGGGGTGGTCCGGGGGTGGTCCGGGTATTTCAGGGGTGGTCCGGGGTGGACGGGGCCTGTCCGGGGGTGGTCTGGGGTCATTTTGAGCCACGGTTTGACCCGGACCATCCCCGGACTATCCAGGACTACCCCCGGCCTAGCCACGGACCACTCCCAGACTGCCCCCGTAAGACCGGGGGTGATCCGGGATAGTCTGGGGGTGATCCGGGATAGTCCGGGGGTGGTCCGGGACAGTCCGGGGGTGGTCCGGCCTCGTCCGGGGCTGGTCCGGCCCAGTCCGGGGGATGGTATGGGGCTCGTCCGGGGCTCGTCCAGGGCTCGTCCGGGCTCGTCCGGGAAAGTGTGACTGCGACTTAGTGCGAGGCAAAAATCGACGAAAACAGTGATTTTATCCGTGGCGGTCCAGGACAGTCCGGGCCGTTGATCCGTGGGTGGTCCGGCTCAAAATCCAGGGCTCGTCCGGCTATGTGTGACTGGGGCTTTAGCCATCAAACCGGCACATTCTGGCAACATCTAAGGTCATTTCTTTTGCCATCCCTCAATTTAAAAAAATTAATTTAAAAAAATTAAAAATATCAGGACTGGTAGTGGTACCGACTTGTGACAGTGCACACTCATGCCGACTTTATAGTGCTGCCCCACTGGGACACCAAGCCACCATCATCATGACCTGATATCCCACCCAGTCACATTATCCTGACACTGAGCCAACCAGTATTGTGGACTTTTGTGAAGAGCTGCATTAATAGAACTGGGTATAAATACTGTGTGTGGTGAAATTAAAGTTGCATAGTCCGATGGTTTTGAGTTTCTCTCATTTTCTGTGATAAACATATTAGGTTGTTCATTATAATCTACCTTACGTTACTTTGAAGTAACTTTTATTTTAAATTGCTAACTTTTGAGATATTTGAAATGGAAACATGCTAAATTAATTTTGGCAAGCTTGCCAAAACTATCACCATAGGCTTCTGCAGTAACAGGTTCTATTAATTGACTCAGTATCCACTTATATGTGACGACAAATGTTTAATAAGTGCACCAGCATCTAAGTTAGATATGTAGAATCAAATCTAGATAATTGTTTTGGTTTTGAAAATTTTATGTTTTCATCAGACTATGCAGCTTCAAAGACAGTTCCATTCTGAAGCGATGAAGACCACAATGTTCTTGGGTATCCAGACGGGATGGCCGAATGAGTTGAGCGTCCCTCTCCCGTTTTGGTAGATCGTGGGATTCGAACCCACAGGTTGGAACCCTGGGCCCGTATGCAGGAGTCAGTGTTAGCGGGGTTTGGTGTTACAGCCTATTACCGATTAGCTATCGCCGATGTCAGGAACTGTGTCAAGTGGTATGCAGGAGCGCGTAACACTAACATTTTAGCTAAACGTGAAATTATTTATAGATTTGGGAAATCCCTCTGCGTCTGTACCCATATATGAGGCTTAAATCTATTCAATGCGACCATATTTAACAGAATTAGATACGCAACAAGTGAAATTTATTCAAATTAACCCTAAATTCGAACCCTCCTTAAGGCTACCGGCGCATTGGCGGCGATATTACTAGTTATATTTTCGAATCGACGAACGTAATGTAAACAAATCGCCGCCGCCGCCAGTATGGAACGCAGCGGCGGCGGCGATTTGTTTACATTACGTTCGTCGATTCGAAAATATAACTAGTAATATCGCCGCCAATGCGGCGGTAGCCTTAAGGAGGGTTCGAATTTAGGGTTAATTTGAATAAATTTCACTTATTGCGTATCTAATTCTGTTAAATATGGTCGCATTGAATAGATTTGGGCCTAATAAATTCGCTAAACCTGATATTTTTTAGGGGTAAGGGAACACCGGTTAAGCCTTTGGTGTTAGGCCTAACACTGACTCGTGCATACCATTTTTTCGCCGCTAAACCGGAATTCCCTCCAAACACCGTTTTGCTTCGCTAACACTGACTCCTGCATACGGCCCCTGGTTGAGTCAATCCAATGACTTAACAATTGATACTAGTCTTGTCGTTTCCTAGTTAGGCGCTCGGCATTATTAGATAGGGCAAGAACTGGTTGGCTCAGTGTCAGGCTAACGTGACTGAGTGGGATATCAGGTCATGGTGATGATGGCCTGGTCTCCCAGTGGGGCAGCACTATAAAGTCGCCTTGTAGTCCAGGAAATCTAGCTCATTTTAGTACTCAGGTTGGAACAAACTGCAACAGAATTGTTATCCCCACACTTTAATTCCATATTATAACCCCTTTAAAGTGGGGCGATCCTACCTCCGCAGCACTATAAATAGTATAATGTACAGATGCAATTTTAAATATTGTCAAAGCGCAAAATAAAATGCCAACTTTAGGGCTCCATAGTCCGATGAAACTATCAATTTTTGAAAACCAAGACAATTATCTAGATTTGATTCTACATATCCAACTTATACCCCTGTCACACTACGACGTAATGAGCCAACGTGAGCCTAACGTGGTGATATTTCGTCATTACGTTGATGTACGTTGGATTACGTTATGATGACGTCATAATGACGTTAGAGTGACGTCGAGCTACGTCATATTACGTCGTGTTACGTCAAGTTACGTCGAGGTTTTGGACATGTTCAAAAGTTTTGACGTAGGTCGAACGTAAGGGTTTACGTTCGCCGTACGTTCTGTTCACGTTCAGCGAACGTCAATGACGTTAAACGGACGTTATTCCAACGCTCCTCACTACGTTCAACTACGTTCCACTACGTTGACCCCCATTAAACTAAGTGCAAATGCCCACGGGGCGTAATGGGAACGTCAGGACAACGTCAGGAGAACGTCAGGAGAACGTCAGGAGAACGTGCATTCAACGTACGTTCAACGTCTCATGACTTAGCTAACGTCACGTAACGTTCTTCTGACGATGGAATAACGTTCATAACGTTCCGTCAGCGTCATTACGTTGACCTCTCTCGTCGAACAACGGTATCACTACGCTTTACCGATGTTACTCTCTCGTCCACTACGTTGCATCCACGTTCAACTTGTGCCCAAATTTGCATACTACGCCGAGAAGTTCAACGTTCTTCACGTTCTCCCTACGTTGACGTCGTTACGTCGTAGTGTGACAGCCCCATTAGATACTAGTAAACTTATTAAGCATTAGTTGTAGCATAGAAGGGAATACCAAGCCAATTTAATAGAACCTGTTACTGCTGAAGCTTATTGTAAAGTTTGACCCCTATCTTCATGGCCGCGTCCTGGGTATCGAACCGCCGACCCTCAGATTAGGAGTCTGACCTAGAAAAAAGCCAGACACTCTAACCACTACGCCACAGAGAATGCCACTTTAACTCTGATGTCATTTCATTTACATATTCCTTTGTTCTCCGCACGTGCCTGGATGTCTTTTATGCATATATTACATGTTGTAGTTCCAAGACGGATTGCAACACAAAGAGGTGCACATGCTGAAAATATGGTCTCCCTTACACGTATGTGTGCAGAGATCGTGGTACAAGTTGTACAAACTCTCAATTGACAGATTTATCTGATGACTATGACCAGGATATTTGAATTCCATACCCATAATGTTCTATGCAACAAGAAATTCTTAATTTCATATTGTAATTTGTATCTCTTCATACTGTTGTATATGGAGCATCGTTCTGTTGATGTATATATTAAAGTCGCCGGGTATACCTCACCCAGATACAAACGAATCCAGCATCAAGAGCTCTCCAAACATACCTTTGCTTAGTTTGTTCAGTTCATGCCACTGAACATGTGGGAGGAGAGTTGAGGTCTGTGATGTATGAATGACAACATAGGTGGGATTCCCTCATCACATGACCTAGAGGGGTTCCCCACACACAGGGGAAGCCATAGCAACCACCAAGATGGCAGCCACAGAAAGCTCTCAATTCAACTTTTAAAGTCTATTAATCTACATGATTCAATCAATTATTCACACAAAAAGTAGCTGGTTATGATAAATAAACATTTGAACTTTATATTTATCATTTTAGATTGCAATTTCTAACATTTTCTTCTCTATATGGTTGTCTAAAAGTGTCTGTGCTGCTGGACTAAATAAAGCACAACAGAAGCAACCAATGTCAGCACTCTCCCCCACATATGTAGTTGCATAAACTGAAAACTGGCAAACGTATGCTTGGAGAGCATTTGTCGGAGTACGGGTAGTGTCTCAGCGACCTATATCTGGTCCCTTTAAACTGATATTGCTGCAAATGTGTTTGTATGCCACTCACTTACCTTAGCTTTAAAATAACCTGTTGCATGTATTTTGGCTACAAAAATAAGCCTTTGAACACACATTTTTGACAAAAGAAGGATATTTGGCAGCCATATTTGAGTTTTGGAAATTAGTTATTCATCCAATCGAATTACAATATATTCCAAGTGAATCATTGTGTCCAAAACCCCCATTTTAGAAGTTAAAATCACTTAAATGTGCCTTCTGAGAGTAAAGGTATAGGACATTTTCTATATTTGGTGGTTATCATGGATTTATGCAAATTAGGCAAATTTTCGCAAGTTGGATTTCTTAGGACTTGTTCTGGTGACCTTATAGCAATGTGTTATGGCAGAAGAAATTCTGTTGCAATTCGTTCAGTCAAACATTATTTTTGCCACTTAAATTTAAAGTTGCATAGTCTGATGACGTTCAAATTTTTGCACACTTTTTTAGATAAATATATCAGGTTGACTATTATACCATACTATTCATTATTCCGGAGTTATTTGTGTGAAAAATGGCTAATTTTAGAGCAATGTGAGTTGAAATAATCAAAAATCATTTCAGCAAGCTTGTCAAAAGTCTTATTGTTGTGGCCCAGATTCACATCTCGCGATGGTCACGTAATGAGGAATAACCTATTAATGTGTAGGTAGTCTGGAACCTGACTGATGCCATATATGGTACTGGGAATGAGGGCAAGATTAATAAGGTCACAAGATTGACCTAATTGGTTTGTGGCCTCCCTGCCTAATGGCTGGTTCAAAGTAGGTGTCCAAAGGGATAGGGTCATAAATTTACTGATTATTCTGTATACTGCCCCAAAGCCTTATGCTAGGTACACACCTACCGTTTTTCCGCACCCACCTACCGTATACGATCAAAAACTCCCCAAAAGTCGTGAGGTGGGCGCTCCCCTAGCACACCTACCGATTGCGATTCACGACTTAAAACTCACTTTTAGGGCTAAAACTGCTTCCTTACGATTGCGATTCGCGATTCGAAAAATGAATCGGCCCGTTTTCAGTTTTAAGCGGGTCGGGTCGGGTCGCGAGTTTTAGTGCGCGAATCGTATACGGTAGGTGTGTACCTAGCATTAGTTAATGCACCAGTACCTAAGTTGCATATATAGAATCAAATGTAGGTCTGTGTTTTGGTTTTGAAAAAAAATATGTTTCATCTGACCATGTAGCTTTAATATGTAGATAAGGGTTGAAAATAATTTTGTTTAAATTAAACGAATTTGGCACTGCGTTGAAATGCAGACTGCGGTTTAATCACTCTGTTCACTATTCTCGATGTCGGACATCCGGGCACTTTTGGGGTTCACGGCGTGCGAAGGGTAAAACAAATGCCACTCTCATAGAAACAACATTAAAACTACCCTATCTATCACAGTGATTTTTGCTTTTTGGTGCTTTGAAAGCAAATTTCTCTTGTTTCTATTAAATAGTTCAGATCTTTCTCTATAATTTCACATTCAGCTTTTTTTTTATCAGCCAATTGGAAGTTCTTGAATTTATTTGGCGAAAATAGTTTTTGAGGCCATGATCTGGTAAGGCTAACAACACTGGCACTGACACTCAGAATATCCCAACTTTCACTATTATCTCTGTTTTTAATACTTTCAGAGAAAATTGCTCTTAGGTTAAATTAAATACCTCAGATCTTCCTCTTCAATCGCGCATTAAGATATTGTTAATTGATCCGATGAAAGTTTTTAAATTTATTTTACAAAAATAAATGCTCCCCATAGACATAGCATTGCTGCAGCACAAATCACGGCGGTATTTTACCCTTCGCGGGCTAGTTTCCTGGGTTGTGAAATCATGCCGACATCGAGAATTGTGGTGTTGCTGGGTTGACTTTTACTAGTTTCGGGCCACAGAACATATAAGGTGATGTGCTAGCTGAGGACGATGAAATCACGAAGTTCCAAAAGTCATGCGCAGTCGGCAGGATTCGAACCTGCGCGGGCAGAGCCCAATAGATTTCTAGTCTATCGCCTTAACCACTCGGCCACGACTGCCTTCATGAAGGCCGGCCTGGGTTCTTTCAGATCATTGTATAGCAACACGATGTAAAATATTCCGATAATGAGGCACTGATGGGGGAAATGCAAATGGTATATTGGTGAAAAAGGTATATAGGGCCAGGTGCATACATGTCTATGTAGTTGCTGGTGGTGCTTGATTCATTGGTCAAATAGTCATTGTATCAAATAGTGTGTAAGGGGCACTTGGAGCTCTACCCACTACCCCATCCCCCCTCTGCAGTCATGGATCGCCACACACTCAGCTCAGGGCAGGTGGTGGCCAGGGGAGCCACACCGCATGGTGGTGGTGGGCAGATCACTGTAGCCATGGTGACACAGGAAGCTCTAGCTACGCCCCTGGTATGTATGTATGTATGTTTGCATGCCTGCATGTATGCGTCTTCTTGCCTGTATGACTGACTGCCTGCATGTATGTATGCCTGTCTTCTTGCCTGTATGACTGCCTGCATGCCTGACTGCCTGTCTTTATCGTACTGAACAATTTATAATATGTTAATTGTTATATAATTATTATTTTTAAAGTGTAAATAATTGTGCCAACAATGGCTTGGCATTGAACATTACAAAAAACCCAACTTCGTCCAGACAAGTACATACAGGCAACACACAGAGAACAGTCTGTGGTGTGCATTATTTGGCCTACATCACAGCTGAGAAGGTCAATAGGGCAACATGACCCGAATGGACATGTGGACTTCAGTCTTGATTGGGCATTGAAAAACTCCCCCGGAAAAGGTTGTTTCAAGGCATAAAACTATGACTAGTAATATTCGATCATGACTGTAAATAGGCAGAGTTGCCTTGAACATGGTACTGTTCTTTTAAAGAGCTTGCGCAGATTGGTATTTTGACTCGGGTGGTTGTTGAAAGGTGGTTATACCATATTTAAAGGCGAGATTCCATCAGTGCTTTGAGAGAGATGCAAGCCCCCATTTGAAGAAACCAGTGTCTCCTTTGAAGCTTGTGCTAATGGATGAGATGTTATTGGGCCAAACTGAACCACCAGGTGGCAGCACTATATGCAATGTCTCACATCTACTGACATACTACTGGTATCCACCAGGTGGCAGCACAATAAGTTATGTCTCACATCTACTGACATGCTACTGGTATCCACTAGGTGGCAGCACAATAAGCTATGTCTCACATCTACTGACATGCTACTGGTATCCACTAGGTGGCAGCACAATAAGTTATGTCTCACATCTACTGACATGCTACTGGTATCCACTAGGTGGCAGCACAATAAGTAACGTCTCAAATCTACTAACATACTACTGGTATCCACCAGGTGGCAGCACAATAAGTTATGTCTCACATCTACTGACATACTACTGGTATCCACCAGGTGGCAGCACAATAAGTTATGTCTCACATCTACTGACATGCTACTGGTATCCACTAGGTGGCAGCACAATAAGCTATGTCTCACATCTACTGACATGCTACTGGTATCCACTAGGTGGCAGCACAATAAGTTATGTCTCACATCTACTGACATGCTACTGGTATCCACTAGGTGGCAGCACAATAAGTAACGTCTCAAATCTACTGACATACTACTGGTATCCACCAGGTGGCAGCACAATAAGTTATGTCTCACATCTACTGACATGCTACTGGTATCCACTAGGTGGCAGCACAATAAGTAATGTCTCAAATCTACTGACATGCTACTGGTATCCACCAGGTGGCAGAACACTAAGTAATGTCCACAAAGTAAATTAACATTAAAACATACCATTTTGTAAACAAAAACACTTGGCTAACATTTCCAACCTACATACTTGTGCAATAGACGAAATCGCCATTCCGACTACGCATGCGCTGAAAACGGTGTCGAGAGAAAAACAAAGGCGCTTGGCCATTGAGTTTGCCAATACACGTAGGGCAAAACTTTGATTTGATTAAAAATTAATCAAACTACATAACAATTTGGCACAAACATGGGTGGATGTATGCAATATAATAATATAATGAACATGTTTATGACACAACTCTCCATAATTAAGCATTTTGAGCTAAGAAACATACAATTTCAGTCACTTTACAGGCTGATGTTTACATCACCATTGATTAGACAGTAATTCTTGTTCTAAATATTAAAATGTCAAATGTTTTAACAAAATCTTGTTTCAAAGAAATATATAAACAATGTCTGATTAACACTACCCATTTCCTAGCCCAACAAATGTTATATGGGATATAAATAAAAACATTAATAAAATAAGTAAAACTGACTGTGGCTATGGCTCTAACACTAGTCTGAGTGCCCCGACTTTTCTAAATCCAAATGCAAATGGTACAAGATGTGCTGATTAGATTGATGTAAATGCAATGCTAGATAAAAGATTAACATCTTAATTTATTATATATATTTTTTTTAGTTGGTATTCTATGTTTCAAACAAGAGCTGACATGAGCTGAAACTAGCACATTTCATAGCTGCACCCAGTGTATTAGCATTAGCCATGTGCTTCGTGGGGGGGGGGGGGGGGTTTCTTCCACGCATACCACAATGCACCGCACGGCTAGAATGGTGATCTAGTATATAATTATGCCTCTTCTGTTCCATATAAGGGAGTACTCACTTAATTTAATACAACTTATTACTCGGTCAATCGGCTCAGTAATAGACTATTATAACCAAGTGTGTGTTGATACAGAAACATTGGGGGCATTCGACTGGGCCTCTCTATCCGAATATCAAAATATTTCCGAACAAATTCCTATTCGACTGCGACCAGAAGTGGGTTCAAATATCGTTGATTCGGATGTGTGTATGTGGCTCCATCCGTTCCATCCGTAAAGCTTGCGGATAGAAAGGGCCCAGTCGAATGCCTCCGGTAACAGCCAATTCTGCAGCGCAGTAAAACCTGGCCTTGCATACTGCAAGTCGCAGTTTAAGTTTGAGTGATATTTCTTTTGTTGGTGTACATATAAATAAAACAAAACTGGTATTTCAGTTGGAAAACTCTTATTTTATTTATGTCAATGCTATGGAGATAATAAATAAAACATATTGGATGCCAAGTAAAATTGCATGTAAATCATCCTTTGGCATGTTCAACGTACGAAACTGTGTATAAATAAATATATATATATATATATATTACCTTCTAATTTCTATACATTTAATGGGTTTAACAGGTGTAGACCCGCTAAGCACGAGAGAAGGGAATTGTGGATAATACAGTTGATTGAACATGAGTATTACTGTACCTGGCTGGCATATACCGCCGAATAAACACAAAAAAAATGTTTTCCTTTTCTCGCACGGGCAAGTTGAATCGGCGCGCAGGGCGGGTGCGGAATCAGGAGCGCAGTGGTTATATACATCTACAGGTGGCGCCGACTAGCGAGTATCGGGCGCATAATGCTAAACCAAACCTGGCCGGCGCGAGTGGCGCCACCTAGCACAAATTGCCAGAACCATCGCGCTGCCGGCGTGTTCGAAACGTCAATCGAGAAACCCGCTCATTTATTATTGTCAACCGCCCGCGGGTGCCTACACTAGTATATACCCGTATATACTGCATATATCTTTAAACAACATGCCGGCATGGCAGTATAGTTCTTGGTAAGAACTACTCAGAAGAGATCCAAGTTTATTACAATACTCTAAGAATCGGACAAGAGCGGCCAGAGTTGATTAGATATAATAATAATAATAATAATAATAATAATAATTAAATGAAGCACAGTCTATGAAAATTGCTGTGTACTCATGCACTAATGGTCTGGAATGCGCACTGATGCTCATTCGGTTCATTCCTGGACACGGCGGGCAACGAGGCTGACTTCCACCCCCCCCCCCCCCGGACCTAACCATGGGGGCTAGCACCCCCAGCCACCCCCCCCCCACCCCCCAGCTGCCAATCACATTCCTACTTCTGGGCCACTCCCATCCGACCCCTCACCTAATAACAATATAGCACCATCCATGGGTCTCCAGCCCACATCGACGTTGGTCAGTTGACTTCAACTGCTGCACTGACCACTTACCAGCTCCAAGTTTACCCACCCACCCACACCCATCATTGATTTGCCCCAAGCAAATCAACAGATAACTAACTAATCAAATCATTTACACATGATGAAATAAATATTGACCATTTCAACATAATAAGCAACTCACACCTGTGCAGTTGCTAATTCACATTTAAATAGTGTTATTAAACAATGGAATTTTAAAAGTCAATAATGTTCTCAGATCTGTACAGCAGTGTGACGATATGATCCTCGATGTTGTATTCCTGGACCCAGTAAATAACCAAACAGGTGTCACACTGTACTCACACGTGGGTACCATTACATAACCCACGATAGCAGGGTTCTGGACCCAGTGAACAATCACATGTAACCCACTATAGCAGGGTCCTGGACCCAGTAAACAATCACACGTAACCCACTATAGCAGGGTTCTGGACCCAGTGAACAATCACACGTAACCTACTATAGCAGGGTCCTGATCCCAGTCAACAATCACATGTAACCCAAGAAAAGGGCTCACTGCATCTCTTCTATCTACAAACGACCCGACCCCAGTAACCCACCTCTTGGCTGGGGTTTGCGAGGAGCGATGACATCACGCTCCTATTTGTTGTTTTAATGCTTTTTTTTTTTTTTTAATAATCCAGATTGTCAGCTTCTACAATCATAAGATACCTTAAATCCTTTTTTTTGCGGTGCATATATCGGTTATTGAAAAAGAATATTAAGTTTTAGATTAAGGCACCATTTTATCCACCCGGAGCGTATTCGTTTATTCAACCCAAGTCAGTAGGATGTCCGCATGCGCCAAAAAGTGGCTCGTTGACTCGAGTTGATTAATCGATTACGCCCACGCAGACACGCAAACCCAGCCACATACACTGGTAACCAGGAGCTGTTCAAACCTGCCTGGTGACACCGTACACGTGACCATACACGTGTACTGTTAAATAAATTAGTTGTATTAAAAGAGTTACAAAAGTTTAAGCTAACACTTTAAATCAAATTAATTCACGCCTGCTGATGACTCTGCTCGAAGAACCTTCTTTTTCATCTTGACATGCAACTACAAGCCGGTGTGCGCGTCACGTGGTATGAGTCACGCGTCATGGCCTTAGCTGTTCACTGCGTGTCACGCTTTCCTCACACTGATGGTTCCCTCATCGCTTCCGGTTCCGGTCTGAACCATCATTGCTGCGGTTCCGGTTCCGGCCTGAACCATCATTGCTGCGGTTCATGCGGTTTTCAAACTCTCTCAGACAGATAGGTGTTAAAATACTTGCTGTCACTTTGGTGGCTCAATCTGTGTGGCGTGTACTCGTCTTCGCTCTGAAGATTGTTGACTTGGCAGAGAGGCTTGCTTGGGAGGACTGGAAGATGGTTGAGAGCGGGTTCCTTCCTCAGGTCCGAAGCGACACATGTGTGCGTGTGTCTATGCACGTGTGTCTGTGTGTGTATGTATGCATGTGTCTGTGTGTGTCTGTGTGTGTGTGTCTGTCTGTGCTTGTGTGTCTGCGTCTTCACGGATGGCAATGGGCGTGTTGTTTCGCACCCTCTGTGACTATCGTTTTCTAAAGGCCGATGGTTTTGGCTTGAAGATCTTCCTCTTCCTCAGTTCTGAAATACAATAAGCATAAATGGCATCTTTTTTACTCATACATTTACAAGCATGTAGTCCAAGATATGTCTGATGGCTAATTTATCATTTCAATGCTTTAATATGAGTTAGAAGTTAGATGTATATAGTCACAAATAATTGTATATATATATATATATATAGACAAGAATAGGTCTATAGATGTACATTTCTTGTTCCTAACAGGCTACTTTACGTAGCTGTGTGCGCGTGTGTATCTGTGTTTGTATGTGTGTACTCACCTCATGTCTGTCCGTAGCTGTGTGTTTGTGTGTATGTGCATGTGTCTGTATGCATGTATCTGTGCATGTGTAATTGTATGTGTGCATGTGTCTGTGTGTGTCTGTGTGCACATGTGTCTGTGTGTATGTATGTGAATGTGTGTCTATGTCTGTGCACATGTGTCTGTGTGTATGTCGGTGTGTGTGTCTGTGTGTGTGCGTGTGTCTGTGCATGTGTCTGTATGGGTGTGTGTGTGCACATGTGTCTGTGTGTGTATGTACGCATGTGTCTGTGTGTGTCTGAGCATGTGTCTGTGCACATGTGTCTGTGCACGTGTGTCTGTGTGTGTCTGCATGTGTGTATGTGTGTGTGTCTGTCTGCATGCATGTGTCTGTGTGCATATGTCTGTGTGTGTCTGCACACATGTGTATGTGTGTGTATATGTGTGCAGGTGTATGTGTGCATGTGTCTGTGTGCATCTGTGTGCCTGTGTATGTGTGCATGTGTATGTGCACATGTGTCTGTGCATGTGTGTTTGTGTGCATGTGTCTGTGTGTGTCTGCATGTGTGTATGAGTGTGTGTCTGTGTATATATGTGTGTGTCTGTGTGCATGAGTTGTGTGTGTATGTGTGCATGTGTCTGTGCACATGTGCATGTGTACATGTGTCTGTGTGCATGTGTCTGTGCATGTGTGTCTGTGCATGTGTGTCTGTGTGTGTGTCTGGGCATGTGAGTATGTGTACATGTGTCTGTGCAGATGTGTCTGTGTGTGTGTCTGTGCACATGTGTTTGTGCATGTGTGTCTGCATGTGTCTGTATGTGCACATGTGTATGTACATGTGTATGTTCATGTGTCTGCATGTGTGTCTGTGTGTGTATGTACACATGTGTCTGTGCACGTGGGTCTGTGAATGTGTGTATGTGTGTCTGTGTGTGTGTCTGTCTGTGCACATATGCCTGTATGTATGTGTCTGCATGTTTGTCTGTGTGTGTGTCTGTGCGCATGTATGTGTGTGTGTCTGTGCCTGCGTGTATGTGCATGTGTAGGTGTGTATGTATGTGTCTGTATACATGTGTCTGTGTGCATGTGTCTGTGTGCATGTGTCTGTGTGCATGTGTCTGTGTGTCTGCATGTGCACGTGTGTATGTGCACATGTGTCTGTGTGTATGTATGTATGTGTCTGCACATGTGTCTGCACATGTGTCTGTGTGTGTGTGTCTGTGCACATGTGTCTGTGCACATGTGTCTGTGCGTTTGTGTGCGTGTGCTCACCTTCCACTTTCGTTGTTGCTAACATGCTGAATTAGTCTCTGCAGCCCAACAGGTCGCGCGCGCATCCCCGCCGGACGCGGCCCTGCCGGCGCGTGAGGCGTCATGTTGAATGGTGCCTCCTCGGATCTCCCTGCGCAAATGGGTGGCAGCAAGGAGGGGAGGTGGGCACTGCGCCGCATAACGGCACTTTCGGTGGTATTCCAGATGTCACAGCTGTAAACAAGCACCACAGTTAAAGCTGCATGATAACCACCACAGCTAAAGCTGTATAACAACCACCATGGTTAAAGCTGTATAACAACCACCACAGTTAAATCTGTATAACAACCACCACAGTTAAATCTGCATAACAACCACCACAGTTAAAGCTGTATAACAACCATCACAGTTAAATGTGTATAACAACCACCACAGTTAAAGCTGCATGTCTGTCTGCATGTGTATGTGAGCATGTGTCTGTGTGCATCTGCATGCATGTGTCTGTGTCTGTGCACATGTGTGTGTCTGTGCATGTGTGTCTGCACATGAGTCTGAGCATGTGTGTCTGTGTGTGTCTGTGCATGTGTGTATGTATGTGTATGTCTGTGCATGTGTGTGTGTCTGTGCATGTGTACATCTGTCTGTGTGTGTCTGTGTACATGTGTCTGGTGTGTATGTGCATGTGTGTCTGTGCATGTGTGTATGTGTCTGTGTGCATGTGTATGTGTGCATGTCTATGTGCACATGTGTATGTGAGTGTGCCTGTGCATGTCTGTCTGTGCACATGTCTATGTGTGTGTGCATGTGTATGTGTCTGCATGTGTGTATGTGTGTATGTATGTGTATGTGTGCATGTGTCTGTGTGCATGTGTCTGTGCATGTGTGTCTGTGTGTGTATGTATGCATGTGTCTGTGCATGTGTGTCTGTGTGCATGTGTGTTGTGCACATGTGTCTGTGTGTGGCTGTGTGCATGTGTCTGTGTGGCTGTGTGGATTTGTCTGGGTGTGGCTGTGTGTGTGATGTGTACATGTCTGTGTCTGTGTGCATGTGTCTGTGTGTGTGTTTGTGTGTGTATGTGCATGTGTCTGTCTGCATGTGCCTGTGCATGTGTGTATGTATGTCTGTGTGTCTGTGTGCATGTGTCTGTGTGTGTCTGTGTGCATGGGTCTGTGTGTGTCTGTGGGCATGTGTCTGTGTGTGTCTGTCTGTGTGTGTCTGTGCATGTGTGTATGTGTGTGCATGTCTGTGTGTGTGTCTGTGCATGTGTGTTTGTGCACATGTGTCTGTGTGCATGTGTATGTATTCGTGTATGTGTGTGTCTGTGCATGTGTGTCTGTATATGTCTGTATATGTATGTATGTGCATGTGTGTCTGTGTGTCTGCATGTGTGTATGCGTGTGTCTGTCTGTCTGCATGTGTATGTGAGCATGTGTCTGTGTGCATCTGCATGCATGTGTGTGTCTGTGCACATGTGTATGTGTGTGTCTGTGCATGTGTGTCTGAATGTGAGTCTGAGCATGTGTGGCTGTGAATGTGTGTATGTATGTGTGTGTCTGTGCATGTGTGCATGTGTGTACATCTGTCTGTGTGTGTGTCTGTGTGCATGTGTCTGTGTGTATGCGCTTGTGTGTCTGTGCATGTGTGTATGTGTGTGTCTGTGTGCATGTGTATGTGTGCATGTCTCTGTGCACATGTGTATGTGAGTGTGTCTGTGCATCTGTGTCTGTGCACATGTCTATGCGTGTGTCTGTGTGCATGTGTATGTGTGTGTCTGCATGTGTGTATGTGTGCATGTGTCTGTGCATGTCTGTCTGTGTGTGTATGTATGCATGTGTATGTGCGTGTGTCTGTCTGCATGTGTGTGCATGTGTGTCATGCACATGTGTCTGTGTGTGGCTGTGTGTGTATGTGTACATGTGTGTCTGTGTGCATGTGTGTGTCTGTGTGCATGTGTCTGTGCACATGTGTCTGTGCGTGTGGGTCTGTGTGCATGTGTGTATGTTTGTGTGTGTCTGTTTGTGTGTGTGTGCATGTGTATGTGTGTGTGTCTGCACATGTGTCTGTGTGTATGTATGCATGTGTCTGTGTGTGGATCTGTGTGCATGTGTGTGTGCGCATGTGTCTGTGTGCATGTGTCTGCATGTGGATCTGTTTGTGTCTGTGCATGTGTGTCTGTGTGCATGTGTCATGTGCGCATGTGTCTGTGCGTTTGTGTGCGTGTGCTCACCTTCCACTGTCGTTGTTGCTAACAGGCTGAATTAGTCTCTGCGACCCAACAGGTGGCGCGCGCATCCCCGCCGGACGCGGCCCTGCCGGCGCGTGAGGTGTCAGGTTGAATGGTGCCTCCTTGGATCTCCCTGCGCAAATGGGTGGCAGCAAGGAGGGGAGCAGGGCACTGCGCTGCATAACGGCACTTTCGGTTTTATTCCAGATGTCACAGCTGTAAACAAGCGCCACAGTTAAAGCTGCATGGTAACCACCACAGCTAAAGCTGTATAACAACCACCATGGTTAAAGCTGTATAACAACCACCACAGTTAAATCTGTATAACAACCACCACAGTTAAATCTGTATAACAACCACCACAGTTAAAGCTGTATAACAACCATCACAGTTAAAGCTGTATAACAACCACCACAGTTAAAGCTGTATAACAACCACCACAGTTAAAGCTGTATAACAACCACCACAGTTAAAGCTGTATAACAACCACCACAGGTAAAGCTACATAACAACCATGACAGTTAAAGCTGTATAACAACCACCACAGTTAAAGCTGTATAACAACCACCACAGTTAAAGCTGTCTGTCCGGAGCTGTTTGTTTGTGTGTGTATGTGCATGTGTCTGTCTGCATGTGCCTGTGCATGTGTGTATGTCTGTCTGTGTGGGTGTCTGTGTGCATGTGTCTGTCTGTGTCTGTGTGTATGGGTCTGTGTGTGTCTGTGTGCATGTGTCTGTGTGTGTCTGTCTGTGCATGTGTGTCTGTGCGCATGTGTGTATGTGCATGTGTGTATGTGTGTGCATGTTTGTGTGTGTCTGTGCATGTGTTT
>JASIRB010003613.1:15603-41525 GCA_030323885.1 Branchipolynoe longqiensis | reverse complement strand
CCGGGTCCACCCCGGGCGGCACTGGGCGGCAGGTGGGTGAAGGTGGAGCGATAAAGCGATCAGGAGGGAGCGCATAACTTTCCAAGAGGACAGTAAAACTATCCTAGTTACACAACAATGAATTAAATAAAGCACAACCTTCAGGTCCGCTCTTTCTTGCCGTATGCCCGTGTTTCCGGTGAATCTATTGCCCTCATGTGAAAAGCCACACGCGTCTATCTGCATTCTGGTTTAAATTGTGCACATTTTTAATTTACTTGTGCCCTGTTCCTTCATACAGAGATAGAGAGATAGATAGAGAGAGAGATATAGAGATAGAGATAGATATATACATAAATAGATAGATGGATATAAATATAGATATATAGAGAGATAGACTCATAGTCATAGAGAGAGATAGAGAGAGAGATAAATAGACAGATCGATAGATATATTCATAGATATATACATAGATAGATAAATAGATAGATAGACAGATATATAGATAGATAGATAAATAGATAGATACATAGAGATAGAAAGATAGGGGGATAGAGGGATAGAGAGTGAGATAGAGAGATAGAGAGATAGAAATCAGATCATAAGGAAAACGCCAGCTCCTGTGCGGTTAAAGTTGCATGGTCCGATGAAATATAATTTTTCAAACCCAAACAGAAATACCTACATACAGTCCTGTCAGGTTCCAGGATTAGTAGGTCATCTCACATCACGTGGTCACTGCGAGATGACCATCTGGGTCATAGCCAGGACTTTTGGCAAGGTTGTCGAAATTATTTTTGGTTCTTTCAGCTCAAATTACTTCAAAACTAATCATCTTTAATCAAAATCACTCCGGACTAATGATTAGTAGCTCGTAATGATCAATTTGATATATTTATCTAAAGAAATAAGACAAAAATTCAAATGCCATCGGACCATGCAAAAACTTTAATAGAACTTAGAAATCATTGCCCAGAGACAGGTGGCGCCCCCATGGCAGAAGGGGGAACTAGCTCCGATTATTATATGCATACCTCTGTACATAGCTGGACAGCATTGAGTATGCTATATTGCAATTAGCAGGCAAGAAGTGTACAAAGCACACACATACATATATAGATCATCACACACACATATACATATATATATATATATATATATATAATAGTCAACATGGACGGAATTGTGTCATTTAGGTATTAGCATAACTTCTTTACTGAATGCATTTTTCATTTGGCATGTTTCTGTGCAGATCCAGTGGCTTTTGGGGGGAAATTCTCATTTTAGCATGTATAGATTCAGAAATTGTGCATCCATGCCCATTGCACAAGTTCACATTCCATCAACTTAGATTTAAACTGCAACAGTTCATGTTAAGGTGTGCACCACCATCGCCTGTCTATCAGTACTTGTTGAGCAGTGTATCTACTTAAAGAGATTTTATATATTTATTATTATTACTATTTAACGACGCCTCTAGAGTACATTGATTTTTATCAACGGCTTTTGGATGTAAAACATATGGTCATTCTGACATATTTCTTTGGAGGAAACCCGGTAGCGGCTTACAGAAAAGTTCCCTTTAATTATAGTGTAACTATATATATATATATATATAGCAAGCAGTCTAGGTTGAACTCTTTAAAAAACCAAGTAAAGTTACTGACACACTTGTTCATATGTCATGACAAAATAAATAATGCTACAAATATTTGGCGCATCCTGTCTATAATTATGGTGAGTGGCAGGGGTGGAGGTGGGCGTGGGGCATATACATCTTCTGAGCTATTGTCTATTAATTCCCAAAGAAGGGCTGAAGCTGATTTCCCAGTTAATCGAATGACTTGCAAAATTCATATCCTAAACTTACAATATTCATAGTCTGATAGTTTTGAGTTTCTGTTATTTTATTTGGACAAATATATTAAATGAATGGTCCGTTCAAAACATCAAAACATCAAATTTTCAAAACAAAAACCGTTATCTAAATTTGATTCTGCATATCTAACTTAAATACAGGTGCACTTATTAAACATTTGTCATCAAATATAAGGGAATAGTTAGTCAATTTAATAGAACCTGTTACTGCATAATTTAGAGTTTTGGCAAGTTTGCCTAAATTAATTTCCCACATTTGAATTTCAAATATCTCAAAAGTTAGCCATTTAAAATAAAAGTTACTTCAATCTAATGTAAGGTAGATTATAATGATGAACCTGATATCTTTATCTCAGGAAATAATAGAAACTCAAAATCATCGGACTATGCAACTTTAAGTTGTGGACTAACACGACATAAATCAGATTTGGACGCTTTGCAACCTACAAACAGTTACATCCCATACACAAGAAACAACAACAAAAACTAAATTATTACCAATACAACATTCAAAAGATGTGAATCAATTGGACTAGTGCTGCCCAACAGTGAAAACAAGTGTTAAACCACTTACCTGTTATGGGAAGGGTAAATAAATTCATCACACACAAAAGTGCTGAAGGTTATGATCTATGTTAGTTTCATTTTAAGTAACTTTAAAGTTGCATAGTCCGATGAAAGATCAAATTTTCAAAACCAAAAAAATCTACCTAGATTTAATTCTACATATCTAATTTAGATACTGAGGCACTTATTAAGCATTTATCGCCACACAGAAGGGAATACTGGGGCAATTTAATAGAACCCATTACTGCAGAAGGCTTTGGTATCAGAGTTTTGGTGTGCTTGCCAAAATTAATTTTGTATGGTTGCACTTCAAATATCTCAAAAGTTAGCCACTTAACATAAAAGTTCCTTCAAGCTAAAGTAAGTTGGATTATAACGATCAACCTAGTTATCTCAGAAAATGTCAGAAACTCAAAACCACCAGACTATGCAACTTTAAGTAAATGGCTAAATTTGAAGATATTTGGAGTGAAAATATGTTAAATTAATTTGTGTGTGCTTGTCAAAATGTTGACGCCATAATAATAGATTTAATCGGTAACAGGTTCTATTAAATTGACCCAGTTATCCCCTTCTGTGCGGAAAGAAATGCTTAGTAAGTGCATCAGTATCTAAGTTTGAGATGTAGAATCAAATCTTCGGAACAAAAATATTTACCTAGATATGATTCTCCATCTCAAACTGAGATACTGATGCACTTACTAGGGGAGCGGGACGTAGCTCAGGCAGTAAAGTGTCCAGTTGTGAAGGTGTGGGTCATCTGATCGATCCTGCTCAGTGGACACATTTTCAGTTTGAGCTCTTTTCCTTTCCAACCAGTGGTCCATAACTGGTTCATCAATGGCTGTCGTATGTGCTGTCTTGTCTGTGGGAAAGTGCATGTAAAAGACCCCTTGCTGCTTATCGGAAAGCACTTGCTATCCGGACCACACTTCGTCCACCTCTCTCTCTATCTCCTCTCTGCTGGCCTTGC
Source organism: Branchipolynoe longqiensis (assembly GCA_030323885.1). Taxonomy (NCBI): domain Eukaryota; kingdom Metazoa; phylum Annelida; class Polychaeta; order Phyllodocida; family Polynoidae; genus Branchipolynoe; species Branchipolynoe longqiensis. Next base: position 38,128 of record JASIRB010003613.1, on the reverse strand, counting down.
TCCTCCTTGATAATGTCTGAAAAGAGTTCCAGGAGGGGGAGCCCGCCAGCATTTCACTTTCTACTCTTGCTCTGTCCGTGTCTTTGGCTCGCCGGCTGGTCACCATAGAGCAAAGAGACACGGTCCTTTGACTCAACTCTCCTCATTTCTCTTTCCTATACTCTACCCTTTTTTTCTCCCAGGCTTACTTCTCCCCCTGATCAAGGGAGTTGTTTGCTTGGGTGGGGCCCTTTACCTTATCATTTCTCTCCCTTTGTTCTTGTGGCTGGAACCTCTGAACCCACCTTCCTCCTGAACCCTTGCTGCTGTTGACTGGATACGAGTGCTCTGCTACCGCCGGACCAGAGAGATTTGGGGCCGCCCCAATGACTCATCGTTTGATAGATTGTAAAGATGTCCCCAGCTTCTACAACCGCCCCACCAGAAGATTAATCTTCAACCAAAGATTGGACTGATTTATCGGTGCCTCTCTGTTCTGCAGCCGGTAACCGTTGTAAGGTTACGAACCCCCCAGAAGGCAATACCGGAAAGAGTAGCTTGTGTGCTGGCATCCGGTTTCCTCAAAAGAAATATGACAGAATGACCATATGTTTGACGTCCAATATCTGAGGATAAAAATCAATGTCTCTGGAGGCGTCGTTAAAAGACCAAAACTATATATGCACTTACTAAGGCTATGTTTGAATGAATATTGTCTGCTAAGGGCAGGACACAAACTATATCAAGAGTTATCTGTCACCCCCCCGCCACACTCACCCCCCCCACACCTACACCCCCCCCCCCACACACACATCGGATGCGGTGGCCGAATCGGTAGAGCACAGGCCTCCCGTGCGGAAGGTCGGGAGTTCGATTCCCGGTCGAGTCAAACCAATGCTTGCAAAATTGATACATGTCGGTTCCTAGCCAGGCACTCGGCATTATTAAGATAGGGAAAGTACTGGTTGGCTTGGTGTCAGGATAATGTGACTAAGTGGGATCTCCGGTGTTGGTGTTGGTGGTTAATCTCCCAGTGGGGCAGCACTATAAAGTCGCCATGAGTGTGCATTGTGACAAGTCAGTACCTGTGCACTATAAAGTCGTAATGAGTGTGCACTGTGACAAGTCAGTACCTGTGCTGATATGACCTGAAATGTTGCAAGGACATAACATTCCAACAACAACCCATCACAACCCGTACCTCAAACCCAACCTGACAGTGAATAAATAAAATGACCCTACACTTAGCTGGTTCATATTATTATTACGACCTGCTGATGACAATTTCAGACAACACACATATATATTGTAAATAACTCTATTTTCTTATGGCCGGAAGACCAGTGTCCAATTGTGGATAAAAGATGTATTCAATGCACACGGCCCTCTCTTCTGTCCACCAAAATAAAGGGATAGAGAGGACCAGGGTCTTCCAAAAGGTTGACACTGCGACCTTTGAATTAAACTCTCCCTTGCCACTGAGACGGCGACCTTTAAATGAAACTCTCCCTCACTGCTGAGACTGTGACCTTTAAATGAAACTCTCCCTTGCCACTGAGACTGCGACCGTTAAATGAAACTCTCCCTCACTGCTGAGACTGCAACCTTTAAATGAAACTCTCCCTTGCTGCTGAGACTGTAACCTTTAAATGAAACTCTCCCTTGCCACTGAGACTGTGACCTTTAAATGAAACTCTCCCTTGCCACTGAGACTGTGACCTTTAAATGAAACTCTCCCTTGCCACTGAGACTGTGACCTTTAAATGAAACTCTCCCTTGCTGCTGAGACTGTAACCTTTAAATGAAACTCTCCCTTGCCACTGAGACTGTGACCTTTAAATGAAACTCTCCCTTGCCACTGAGACTGCGACCGTTAAATGAAACTCTCCCTCACTGCTGAGACTGCAACCTTTAAATGAAACTCTCCCTCACTGCTGAGACTGTGACCTTTAAATGAAACTCTCCCTTGCCACTGAGACTGCGACCGTTAAATGAAACTCTCCCTCACTGCTGAGACTGCAACCTTTAAATGAAACTCTCCCTCACTGCTGAGACTGTGACCTTTAAATGAAACTCTCCCTCGCCACTGAGACTGTTACCTTTAAATGAAACTCTCCCTTGCTGCTGAGACTGTGACCTTTAAATGAAACTCTCCCTCACTGCTGAGACTGCAACCTTTAAATGAAACCTCCCTTGCTGCTGAGACTGTGACCTTTAAATGAAACTCTCCCTCGCCACTGAGACTGTTACCTTTAAATGAAACTCTCCCTTGCTGCTGAGACTGTGACCTTTAAATGAAACTCTCCCTCACTGCTGAGACTGCAACCTTTAAATGAAACTCTCCCTTGCTGCTGAGACTGTGACCTTTAAATGAAACTCTCCCTTGCCACTGAGACTGTGACCTTTAAATGAAACTCTCCCTTGCTGCTGAGACTGTGACCTTTAAATGAAACTCTCCCTTGCTGCTGAGACTGTTACCTTTAAATGAAACTCTCCCTTGCTGCTGAGACTGTGACCTTTAAATGAAACTCTCCCTCACTGCTGAGACTGCAACCTTTAAATGAAACTCTCCCTTGCTGCTGAGACTGCAACCTTTAAATGAAACTCTCCCTCGCCACTGAGACTGTTACCTTTAAATGAAACTCTCCCTTGCTGCTGAGACTGTGACCTTTAAATGAAACTCTCCCTTGCCACTGAGACTGCGACCGTTAAATGAAACTCTCCCTTGCTGCTGAGACTGCAACCTTTAAATGAAACTCTCCCTTGCTGCTGAGACTGCAACCTTTAAATGAGACTCTCCCTTGCTACTGAGACTGTGACCTTTAAATGGAACTCTCCCTTGCCACTGAGACTCTGACCTTTAAATGAAACTTTCCCTTGCTGCTGAGACTGCAACCTTTAAATGAAACTCTCCCTTTCTGCTGAGACTGCAACCTTTAAATGAAAATCCCCCTCGCTACTGAGACTGTGACCTTTGAATTAAACTCTCCCTTGCCACTGAGACTTCGACCTTTAAATGAAACTCTCCCTTGCCACTGAGACTGTGACCTTTAAATGAAACTCTCCCTTGCCACTGAGACTTCGACCTTTATATGAAATTCTCCCTCGCCACTGAGACTGCGACCTTTAAATGAAACTCTCCCTTGCCACTGAGATGGCGACCTTTAAATGAAATTCTCCTTCGCCACTGAAACTGCGACCTTTACCTTAAACTCTCCCTCGCCGGTGAGACTGCAACCTTTAATTGAAACTCTCCCTTGCCACTGAGACTGCAGCCTTTAAATGAAACTCTCCCTTGCCACTGAGACTACGACCGTTATATGAAACTCTCCCTGGTTGGACTCACTGCAGTAGCTCTGTAAAGTTGCACATTCGATGCTTTTGAGTTTCTGTTACTTTCTGAGATACATATATTATTAGGTTGATCGTTATAACGTACCTTCCTTTAGTTTGAAATAACTTCGCTTTAAATTTACTTCCTTAGGTTTTATTTGAAGTGTGAATGTGGCAAATTAATCGTGGCGTGCTTGTCAAAACTCTTGACTCCATAAGCTTCAGCAGTTTCATGTTCTATTAACTTGACTTAATAATAATAATAGTATGCCTTTCTATGTAGCAACGCCTGCTTTATAAGATTTTTAAGAGCACCAATATCCAAGTTGGATATCTAGGTTCAATTAAAACCTCAGTCACACTACAGCTTGCGACCACTTGCGACCATTTTGTGACTACTTTGAACCAAAGTACCCACAGTCACCAGCAACTCCCTTGCAACCAAAGGAATGCTCGCCAGCCTCCGAGCGACCATTTTGGTCGCAAGGAGATTATTAGTGGAGTAGCTGCAACCACTTTGCAACCAAAATGGTTGCAAATCAGCAACCACTTAAGACCACTTTGTGACCACTTGCAACCATTTTGTGATCATTTTGCAACCACTTACAACCTCCTAGCGACCGCCATTTTCGTGCGGTTGCAATGTGGTTTGCAAGTGGTCGCCAGCAATAGTGTGACTGGGGTATTCTATTACTATTAGATAAGTGTTTTTGCTTTTGAAAATATTATGTTTTTATCGGACTATGCAGCTTTAAGACTGCATGCCCCCTAACCCCCACTCCACACACACACACACATACCGCACACCACACACACACACGAGGCACAGCGCCTCGGGGTGGAGACAGAGGGGGGGGGCGGGGAGGAGAGTGTGTGCGGCGACGTGGGGGCGGGTCGTCACCGCCTCCGTCATCGACAAACAGGTGGCGCCCCCGGCGGTTGGCAGCAACACTACCCTTCACCACACACGCCTTCAAGACGTAACGTCAGACGCCCGCGGACACGCCGACCAGCCACTTCCGGCGGGCATTCACCTGTCCTACACTGGTCCCAACGTGTGCGGGACCTCACTCCACCTACACTGAGTTTTTTGGGGGGAGGGGGGGGGGAGGAGTGGCGCAGGGGAACATGTCTTTGTTAGAAGCAAAGACTAAAAAGCCAAGAAGTGAAAGTTTGATAGACACCAGCCATTTCTAACTCACAGTAAGGACAGCTAGTTACTCCGGCCACATCCTGATATGACCTAAGATGTTTCATTAAACATAGCGGCGGGGTGGGTAGGCCTACCATCCTCAATTTCCGGTGTGCACGCTGAAACTGTGACCTGGTGTGTGGGGTCGCAACTTCTGTCGTTCCTGAGAGAACACAGTTGTTATCAAGCAGTTAGTCCAGCAGTACTGTCTCATACACTGGCTTGCTCAACAATCCTAGTGTCGGATCTTTGGGTTATTAACATTATCCACAGTATTTCCCAAAATAATATGCTAAATATTTCGTTGGTTGTTGGAGTTTTACGCCCTGGCAACATTTAAGGTAATATCATGATGGGTACCGACCTGTGACAGTGTGCACTCATGGCAATTTAATAGTGCTGCCCCACTGGGAAATCAGGCAGCCAGCACCATGATACAGAGATATCCCATTCAGTCATATTATCCTGACACTGAGCTAACCAGTCTTTGCCCTATCCTATTAATGCCGAGCACCAGGCTAGGAAGCGGCGCACTCATGGCGACTTTATAGTGCTGCCCCACTATGAAAATCAGGCCGTCAGTACCATGACCTGATATCCCATTTAGTCACATTATCTTGACTAGTCCTTGCCTTATCTTATTAATGCCGAGTGCCAAGCTAGGAAGCGGCAAGTATCAATTTTATAAGTCATTGGTTTGATTCGACCGGGAATCGAACTTTCGATCTCCCGCACGCGAGGCCTGCGCTCTACCGATTCGGCCACCGCGCTTGGTTTTAAAACATGGTGGTTTTAAAACATGATGCTAAAATACCTCAGGGAGTTTGACACCCCTGCCATGCAAAGTTGTATACCACTGCCTTGTGGTACAAGTTCTGGTTCTTGATAGAATCAAAGGCTAAGGAAGCAAACCCTACCAGAAAACCATGTTACTGTGGCAGCATTAAGGACAAATAGTTCGCGCCTGTCTTGACATGTTCTTGCCGGTGTGAGACCTCTATTCGTTCCCCGAGAGAGTGCCGCTAGTAACTTGCAAAAGCCAGCAGCACTTCAACACTTTGCAAGCAGCTTTTATGGCGGTTAAGTAATGAAGGTGGTCTTTGTCGCGTTGTGACTGACAGCATGATGATGATGATGATGATGATGATGATGGTTTTAAAACATGGTGGTTTTAAAACATGGTGGTCGTTCAAACCATTTCTGTGATTGTGTAATATGCGGAGGCCTTTATTTCAGTTCAATGCCGGATGACCTCCAATTACCCTAATGACCCTAATGACCCCACTGCGGGGAGTACAGGGGGGGGGGGGGGGCTTAATGGTGAAAGAAAGTGCGGAGTCATAAAACTGGAAATATCCAACGGGGTTCACACGCACCCTGACCAGCAGGAGGTGTGAAGATTCCACACCCTGAGTGGCCGATAGTCACACCGGGAATAAAATATACGCTGGCGCTTCCGAAATAATTCCAAGTCAACTTTTAAAAAAAAAAAGTTTTTAAATTTTTATAGATTTTAATCTTCGAAAGCAAATGTATATCTTTTCTTATTTACTTATTTATTGTTTTACTAAAAATATATTCGTTTCTTCGAGGTACATATCCAGATCAATTAATTAAGAAAATAAAACCATAATGTATTACTTATTCTCCATATTATTAGTTTTGAGCAAATATATATCTAGTTTTACTCACTTAATTATTTTACCGCAATAATGTTGGTTACCTACATGTACATATCCACATTAACTAATTAACATACAAATATAACAATAATTTATTAAATATTATCTATTTTTATTTTTTAAAGAAAATACATATATATTTTTCTTACTTACTATTTTACCTACAAATATTGGTTATTACCGTGCAGATCCATATCAAGTAATTAAACAAACTATAATTGATGAATTGTTATAAATTTTAATTAAAAAAACAAATACATGTACTATTTATTACTCACTTATTACTATATTAATCCTGATATGATCTTAGATGTTGCCAGGACGTAAATCTCCAACAACCAACCAATTTACTTATTATTTTACCCTAAAGATATTGGTTTCTACACATGTACATAGTCTTCACATTTTTAAAACCAAAACACTTATCTAGATTTGATTGCATATATCTAACTTAGATACTGCTTAAAGTTGCATAGTCAGATGGTTTTGTGTTTCTGTCATTTAAAATAAATCACCTAGGCTGATCCTTTATATCAGTATCAGAAACTAATACCCCAGTCACGCGAGGCCTGCTTTCGCTTATGATCGATTCGCGATATCAAAACGTCCTCATTACGCCCTCCTTACGCCCTCCTTAAGTGCTGACGCTGCGAGGACGCCAACCTTCCGGTGTCCATTTTGGAAATTTTGGACGCAAGGAGATTGCAAGTGCTGCACTTGCACCCTCCTTGTGACCTGTTTGGTCCGCACCATCAAAAAGTGGTTGGCGACCTGATGCCGGAAGGTCACTGACCCCTTGGTTAGCGAGTTGGCGCCGACCTGGCACCGATCTGGCGCCAACCTAGCGCCGCCAAAATATGCAATGCCGCGCGCACCGGGTGGTCGGCGCTACGGCGCCAATCCGGCGCTGCCCTGGCCTCGCCCTGGCCCAGCCCTGGCCCCGCCCTCGCAACGCCCTGCCAACGCCCCGGCCCTGCCCCGGCGCCACCCTTGGCGCCGACCACATATTTGAATCAATGTATTGAATGGAACGCTTGGAGGTTGGCGTCCTTTTGGGCGTCAGGAGGTTGGCGGCGAACGCTGGCTCTCATGTGACTTGGGTCTAAGGTACCCATCGCTATGATAATAGTTTGTTAGTTGGTTGCTGGAGTTTTACATCCTGGCAACATCTAAGGTTATATCAGGACAGGTACCGACCTGGGGCAGCGCACACACATCAACTTTATATTACTGCCCAACTGGGAGACCAGGCCACCCACACCATGACCTGATTTCCCACTCAGTCACATTATCCCTGTACCGAGCTAACCAGTCCTTGCTCTATCCTAGTATTGCTGAGCACCAGGCTAGGTAGCGACAAATATCAATTTTGAAAGGCATTGTTTTGACTCGGCCGGGATTCAAACTCCCAACCTTCCACATGGGAAGCATGTGCTTGAACAAATTCGGATACTCATCCAGGTGTATGATAACACTAATACAGTAATAGCCAATCCCTGTGTACATCAGTACAAAAATGTAAGGAAAATAAAAGGTTTTTAGCTGAAGGTAAGTTTAATTCTCAGTAATTCCACTTTTCTTGTGATGAAATGATTGATTATGTCAAACTGAACAAAAAAGAAATAGGAATGTAGAAAAAAAAATTTAGTTTTGAAGGTTGGATTCCAATTTTTCTCTCAATTTTGGTATTGGCGTTTACAGGGTTTTGCGCATGATCTCCTTGATTATAATTCATATTCAATATTAGCATGAAAATAAGAATCTAGTTTACAACTGTTTACTACTTGTTACTCAATAAAAATAAAAACACAATAAGATCCTTTGCTCCCCCCCCCCCTCCTCCCCCCACGAACATTCCCGGCCTGCTTCTCCCTGAAAGCCGCGTTCGGAATGTGTTTATACAACCTTACGGAAAGTGTACCTTGACAAATTTGATCTTTGGTGCAAAGGTAGATGGGATCCATTTTTTTTTTTTTTTTTTTGGTCCATTAGTTGTTTAAGCAGGGGAAATTTCAGTCATAGATGACTGGTCTTCCTCATTCCACTGCTGGTCGATAGAAAGCCCGAGCCTACACTTTTACCGACCCAAGGGATTTTTAACCTCCCACACCACATTAGCCGTGTTTACACGGGCAATTGTGAAGCGAATTAGGCAAATCGATTTATATGAAGCGATGTAGTGGCGCGTTTACGCGGACCGAGTTTGAAGGCGGAAATCGATATCTGCGCATGAGCAAGTCCATACGAACCAGCGCCAGTTTCGGTTAGTCGACGTCGCCAGTAGAGAGTGGGTTCGACCTAGATCTGTATGGACTGAATCGTATTGGTTTGGAACGGTCAAAACTTCTGCTGGGCAGTGAAACCCTAAAAATAAATGATGGAAAAAATATCTGTGCACAGCTAGCAGTTTCATAGACTAAATTCTATAATATGCGCTTTTGATCGGCCGGTAAGTCAACAAACTAAGGTCTCGACTGCGCATGCGTGTGAAGCGCTTAGGCTAGATCGCTTCATCTATACTACCTGGCAAGGTGGTTTACATCTACCGATTTATATGAATCGATTCAGCCCTAAAACGCCACAGTGTCGTGTTTACACGGCAAATGTAAATCGATCTAGGCAAGTGGTTTTATATGAAGCGTTTTAACTCACCCGTGTAAACACGGCTATAGACATGGTATGAGACCACTCCTCTTCCTCATATATATAAATGATCTAAACAACTGGCTAGACACTGAAAACATCCAACTATATGCAGATGATACCGTGGTATATACTGCAGGCAAAACATCTGAAGAGATCGAAACAAAACTAAATCAAACACTAATGAAACTAACTGAATGGTGCCATCTATATAAGATAACTATAAATAGCAATAAATCGAAGACGGTGCTATTCGGTACCAGACTAACCGGTAACAACAAAATAAAATGTCTCCTGGGAAACAACGAGTTAGAACAGGTGGACAACTACCGGTATCTGGGAGTGGACCTGGACAGGCACTTAAACTATGACCATTGCATAACAAACACTATCAAAAAAGCAAACCATAAAATATGGCTACTGGCAAAACTAAGGTACTACATGACTGAAAGCATGGCAATCAAAATATATAAAGGAATGATCCTTCCCTACTTCGACTACGGTGATGTAGTATACATGGGGGGAAGTACCAAACTACTCAACAAACTACAAGTGATGCAAAATAAAGCCCTTAAAATATGCCTCCAAGTACACAAAAGATATCCCACGATAGAACTACACAAAAAATGCAAAACAACACTATTAACAAGCAGAAGAGAAACGCACCTGAAAATACTAGCACACCACTACACCACGAAACCGGATTACACAGTAGCCCCCCGCAGGGACACTAGACACATGGCGGCCCCAATACTCCTAACGGAAAGAAGCAACATGAAAATACATGAGAGAAGTGTACTAACCATGGCAGCACATGCCTGGAATAAACAAAATGTAAAATTGCGGGCGATCCGTAACCCTGACCACTACAAAAAATTCCTAAAGAAAACAATTACTTACTAACACAACAAAACCGCACCTGCCCCTGAGCGCCGTGAATGCTTGCTGTGTACTGGCACAGAAAGCAAAAGACAGGCCAGGAAAAGTGGTAGGCACTAAACAGAAAAAATAGGGAAATTAGCTCTCCTAAGTATTAAGGAAATCAGGAAAGCTATCACCACATGGCGCAGTCCACCTGGGTATGTGTAATGGCACAAACCAACACAGAAGTGGACAGGCCACGGTCATGCAACTGATCCACCCTGAAATACAAAATGGCTAGGGAAGCAACACAGCCATCCCACCTGGCCGCAGTCCTAAAGGGTCCGAGTGTGTTCTAGCACACGAGTGCACTATCTAAGGACAGGGTTTAGGTGAAAGGATGCTGTAACAAATAACAAAAATCTGAATGGAACGGGATCCTCTCCCACAAGCCTGCATGTCACCCAAGTAGATGTACATAGTAGGCTAAGGTATCATTACTCAGACTAGACAAAAAAAACTGGAAAATTACAAAAAAACTAACATAGGCTATTACTAACGACCAAAATTGCAGAAGGCTGACCCGAGCAGACACAGGTAAACACTCCTGGGCAAAGGAACAGATCAAGACAGCACCACAGCTGTCCAGCGTTGAAAACAAGCACCCTGACAGGAGCTTATACGTTATGGGCAGAGTAAATACCTCGTCAATAAAACAATTAAAAAAAATAAAACCGGCCTTTGATGACGCTGTAAGTTATACACAGCGGTGGAAATGCAAATTGGCAGAGCTGGGGGCACAGGGAATCAAACCGCCGACCCCCAGATTAAGAGTTTGACCTAGAAAAAGTCAGACACGCTAACCACTCCGCCACAGAGAATGCCATGAGTAATATAGTAGTACTAGTGGCCGTTCACCCTGCACCGAATGGCTGAAAGAGATAACCCTCCATTTCCCGTATTGGTAGATCGTGGAATTAGAACACATGGGGTCGAACGCTAGTCGAGTCAAACCAATGACTTACAAAATTGATACTTGTCGCTTCCTAGCCAGGCGCTCGGCATTATTAGGATAGGGCAAGGACTAGTTGGCTCAGTGTCAGGATAATGTGACTGAGTGAGATATCAGGTCATGGTGCCAGTGGCTTTGGTCTCCCAGTGGGGCAGAACTATAAAGTCGCCATGAGCGCACACTGTCACAAATCGCTACCCATCCTGATATGACCCTAGATGTTGCCAGGACGTAAAACTCCAACAACCAACCAACAAATCGGCACCCGTCCTGATATGATCTTAGATGTTGCGAGGATGTAAAACAACAACAAACAAACAATCCGGAAAGTCCAGCAACCCCGGGGCGCCTCCTAGCGGGAGTGAGGTGTGGGTGGGCGGGAGTGAGGTGTGGGTGGGCGGGAGTGAGGTGTGGGTGGGCGGGTGGGAGTGTGTGGGTGGGCGGGTGGGAGTGTGTGGGTGGGCGGGTGGTCAAGAGGGTGAGGAGGGCGGCAGTCTCTGAAGTTGACTATTAGTCTACTTTGCAACACCTTGATTTGACGGGACTTGCTATAATTTGACCACAAAGCACCGTCCCTCCAGTCACCCTCCTTCTCCTCCCCAAGTCAACGGAAATTACACTTTTATTAATAATTCACAAAATAATATTGAGCAACTTTGTTATTTTAATGAAATAAATAGTGGTCTTATTTTTGTCGGCGGCTGGGCTAGTTCATAATATAAATTGTTGTGTGCATATAAGTAGCAACAAAACAAGTGACCCCTGACAGTGTGCGGGGATAGAAACTTTATAGTGTTGCCCCACTAGCATATCAATCCTCGCTCACAATATTCTGATACTGAACCAACTACTCCTTGCTGTACCCTGGTAACTAATACCACCAGGCAAGGTTCGTTGGTTGTTTTTTGGAGTTTTACGTCTTGGCATCATCTAAGGTGATATCGGGATGGGTACCATCTTGTGACAGTGCGCACTGATGCTGACTTTATAGTGCTACCCCACTCGGAGACTAAGCAGCCAGCACCATGACCTGATATCCCCCTCAGTCACATTATCCTGACACTGAGCCTACCAGTCCTTGCCCAATCCTAATAATGCCGAGCACCTGGCTAGGAAGCGACAGGTATCAATTTTTTAAGTCATTGGTTTGAATCGACGTGGGTTCGAATCCCACGATCTACCAAAACGAGCAGGATGCTCAACTCATTCGGCCATCCTGTCTGGTAAACTCAGGCGAGGTAGCGACTAGTATTAGTAGTAATAGTACTAATACATTTAGTAAGTCTTTGATTTGACTGAGCCGATAACTGACAGGGTGACCTGCCGCATTGGAAGTGGGTGATGCCTGCCCAATACGAACTGGGCCATGCTGTCACTGTCAGGTAACTAGGTGGTGATGGTTTGGTGATCTGCTTGTAAAACAGGCCCTGCCGGAGGGCCTTTTAGCGCGGCACACTTGTGTGGTCAAGGGCCCCTTTGTAAAGCCCTCAGGCGCCGCCGCCCTGTTGACAACCTCTTACTTAGTGACGTTCTTCTGATGAGGCCGCGCGGACTAACAGCGCTTCAATGTTACATATGTAGTGGACCACACTTGGCTGCCAAGATGACTGCCATATAGTCTACAAGCTGGATAAAACATTCACCGCCAGGCGGCCTGGCTTCCAAATACACACCCTGATAAGGGACGCGGTGGTCGAATCGGTAGAGCGCAGGCTTCCCGTGCGAATGGTAGGGAGTTCGGAATCCTTGCTGAGTTAATATGTGTTGCGATATAGCCTTGTGCTCGGCATTACTAGGATATGGCAAGGATTGGTTAGTTTATTGTCGGGATAATGTGACTGAATGGGATATCGGGTCATGGTGCCGCTGGCCAGGGCCTGCATGCATGGGGCGGTGTTAGCGAGCCAAACTGGGTTTGGACGGGATTTCTAGTTTAGCTGCGAAAAGTCGCTATGTATGGAGCAGTGTTACGGAAACACCGCAAGTTTAATGTCAGGTAGGCTAACGCCACTCAGTACCAGGTTTAAGGTCGGTGTTAGGTACCGATTAGGCCCAAATCTATTCAATGCGATCATATTTAACAGAATAAGATACTCAAAAAGTGAAATTTGGTCAAATTAACCCCAAAATTGAAGCGATATTAACGCTGCCACTACATCGGCAGCATTATTCATATTGTCAAATGCAAACAAAACAAATCGCCACCGATTCGGTGGTGGCGTAAACTATACACACACCCGAGCAAGCCAGCTGGTTCCAACGGACTAAATAAGACACATTTGCCCAAATCTATTCAATGCTATCATATTTAACAAAATAACATAGTAAAAAAGTGAAATTTGATCAAATTACCCCCAAAATCCAAGCGATATTAACGCCGCCGCTACATCGGCGGCGATTTTCATATTGTCATATGTAAACAAATCGCTGCCATCACCGCCGGCGAGGCATCGGCGGCAATATTGGCAAATTGCGGTGCTCATTGGGAACAGGCTCAGAGGGATACCCCAAATCTATAAATAACTGCTAGGTTAGCTAACGCCACCCGCTTTGGACCCGTACATACCCCATGACCCATTTCCCAACACCGGCGTTAGCTAACCCGACCGAGGCCTTTAACACCGGAGCCGATAAATAATTCTTCATGCATACGGCCCCTGGTCTCCCAGTGGGGCAGCGCTATAAAAGTACAAGTATAAAGTCGCCATGAGTGTGCAGTCACAAGTCGGTACTCAGATTTTTGCTTGTTTGTTTCTTGTAGTTTCACATCCTGGCAACATCTAAGGTCATATCAGGACTGGTACCGACCTGTGACAGTGAGCACTCACGTATCATTTTGCATCGATTTTACTATGTGGTCATAGTGGTTGAACACATTCATAAATATGCATATTTGTATATTGCTGTTTTATTATACGGGAGCTTTCTTATGTAAAATTATGTTTAGTGTTACACAGATATAATTAATTCCATATATATAGAATGTATAATAATATACACTAATCATAGGAATATATTTGAACTACCGTATAAAGATATATATAGTGTAAATATAACGTAAATATAATGTGAATATAAGGGAATATAACGTGAAAATAATGCAAATATTATGTAAATATTATGTAAAAATAATGTTAAAATAATGTAAATATAATGTAAATATAATGTAAATATAATGTACATATAATGTAAATATAATGTAAATATAATGTAAGTAGAATGTAAATAGAATGTCAAAATAATGTAAATAGAATGTAAATAGAATGTAAATAGAATGTAAATATAATGTAAGTATAATGTAAATATTATGTAAACATAATGTACACAGAATGTAAATACAATGTAAATACAATGTAAATACAATGTAAATACAATGTAAATACAATATAAATACAATGTAAATACAATGTAAATTTAATTGATGTATATAATAATATATGTTATTTGCCTTTAGATACTAATTGCATTCATTATCAGAGGTACTGCAATACCCGCATACCAAAATACTACAATATTAATTTACATATCCCATATATATCCCTATATTTTATTTTCTAGTATATCCCTTGTATATGGAAAGGTTTCTTTGAAACGTGCATGGACATTGGCTAGGTATTAAGGGATTTGTTTGAAATAAAGTATTGACTTTAATTGAATATACTGCCACTTTCTTGAGAAGCCAACGTCGTTCAAACGTGACTACAATTTAAGAACCATGAATAGTCCAAGGGCTGTCCGCATCCTAGATAATGCAATGAATTTGAGCTGGACTCGAACCCTATTTAATGCCATGTGTTTATGACGCCAGATGACACTGGAGCCATGACCAGGATACTACATGGGCTGAAGGTTCTATGGTTGGTTAACCATCGTTTCGATACAGTTGTATCTGTCTTTAATGGACAATTGTGCATCCAGACCAATGTGGTCCTGATATAGCAGGTGTCCTGTCATCGGAGGGACACTAAAAGGAAACAAAAGACAGTCCACACATTGCAATATATCCAGACAGGATGGCCGAATGAGTTGAGCGTCCGTCTCCCGTTTCGGTAGCTTGTGGGATTCGAACCCATGGGTTCAAACCCTGGTCGAGTCAAACCAAAGACTTAAAAATGTATACTTGTCGCTTTCTAGCTAGGCACTTCAGATTATTAGGATAGGGCAAGGAACAGTGGAATGAGGAAGACCAATCATCCGCGATTGAAATTGTTACTGCTTAAAGCTGCATAGTCCGATGAAGCATCACATTTTCAAAACCAGAACAATTATCTCCTTTTGATTCGGGACATCTAGCTTAGTTACTGATGCCACATAGAAGGGAATACTGATTCAATGTAATAGAACATGTTTCTGCAGAAGCCTACGGTGTCAGAGTTTTGGCGTGCTTGCTCAAACTAAATTTACATGTTTATTCTTCAATAAAAGTACCTTCAAACTGAAGTAAGGTAGATCATAACAATCAACTTAATATATTTATCTCAGACAAATTATAAAATATAAAAATCATCAGACTGAAACTGTAATCAACTAATGTATCAAGAAATATATATTTCCGGGCAGGACAAGGTGAAGAATAACTTGTTGTTTGGCCATCTCCAGTTACTCCTCTTATACTCACTACTATTAGGAGGTTCTTGGCAACTGTCTGCCAGTCTCCCCCCACTAAATACCAAAACAGAACTCATAAGAAAGAAAGGGAGACAAGTGACGCAAGATTGTCAGTGAAGGGTTGTGCTGTATTGGCATTAACTCCTGTTCACTTACTAGCAACCTATCACCCTGACTCCATACCAGCTGTACACACACACACACATACTCCTGTCCAAACTCATCCACAATCAGTGCCTACATCCCATTGAACCTGAGTCCAATGGGTGTTAAACGCAGCTCAGCCTTTTTGGAGTGTATATGCTCTAGTTGAAGTGTAGAGAGTGGAGTGGCCTCAAAAAGTGCCTATTGTGGGTGACGCCCTAATAGGGGGCAGGTGTCACTCAACCCCAGCTGCAGGTGGTGTCCATAATGTATGCAGGATGGCTGGGTGTGCTTGTCCATCAGCCCTGTGGTAACAGGTAGTTGCAGACAGTTACAATAAACATATATTAAAATGCTCTTCCCCTCCACTTGCATTCTTTCTGGTGCATGGAGGGAACATTTCCGTAATAATTAACTGTCTCCTAAATATGAACATCACATCACAATCTCGGTCGCTATGCGTTAATACATTTCCACATAGGCGCTTATGTCACAAAGTGAGTGGGGCACAGATTGCTTCACTGTTACATAATCATGGTCCACCACTCCGTCGCCCGAGAATAATAATGTTCTTCGCCAATATATAAATCCGAACTGAAAATCCGTATATTTTTACAAAGGGTTCTCGCTAATCAGTGAAGCTGAAGCCAGGGACTACAGTAGGTGTATCAATATGATTTGATTTAGTTTGTTGTTGTTTTACGCCCTAGCCACATCTAAAGTTATATCTGGATGGGTATCGACTTGTGACAGTGCGCACTCATGGCAACTTTATAGTGCTGTCCCACTGAGAAAACAGGTCACCTGCACCATGACCTGATATCCCACTCAGTCACATTATCCTGATACTGAGCCAACCAGTCCTTGCCCTATCATATTAATGCCGAGCACATGCCTAGGAAGCAACAAGTATCAATTTCAAGTCATTGGTTTGATTCGACCATACTTCGCACCCATGGGTTCGAATCGGACTGTCTTTTGTTTCCTTGTATTGATCACTTCGATGGGAATCGAACGTCCGACCTTCCGCACACGAGGCCCGCGCTCTACTGATTAGGCCACCGCGCCCGGTACATCAATATGCTACCAGATGTATGATGATCAAACAAACGGTAGAAAATTCTCCCATTGGGTGAAGTTCAAACGCTGTGTTTTTATTGCTGCTATAAATAGACACAAACACTTTACATTCTATAAATAGACACACAGACGCCGGGCTGGTGGGATTCTGTACAGATTAGCCCGATGTTTTTCTTGCATTACAGACGCCTGTATTTTGATTCGATTTCATTTTCCTCTAAAGTGGAATGCACTTCTGAAGAACCGACCCCTTAATTCTGATCAGCTTGTGAATAGGAGCACTCAGTGAGGTATCACAACAAAAGCCAAACAATGGCCTGGGAAGAACTGACACACATTCATACATCTAGAAGGTGACACATTCCCACCATATGGCCGAGTGGTTAGGCTGTCAACTTACCAACTTACCAGGGGGTTCGATCCCAGACAGAGTCAAACCGAAAGATGTGTTGATTTTGGTAGTAGAATTTGTATTTAACAGAATTTTATATACACTTTTATTTTTCCAGCGCCGAACTGCTGGTCTTGCGACCATCAACCTTTCCTTGCAGCTTTTCATTAAAATGCATAAGACCTGTTTCCTTTCAGGACTTGTGTTTGGTGAAATCGCTAACTTACTAGGGAATTGATATTTGTTTGCGTGCACCACAGAAAATGAACTACTCTCCATGTATATGAGACTGTCTCAAAAGGTGCTCAGGAATATGGGACAAAACTTTGTCCATTGTAACGATCAACATACTATCTGCTTATGCATTTGCTCAGCATCAACTGATTTGTTTTTTACATGGTGTTTCATAATCCCAATAGAATACCTATTGATTTGAAGCAAATGTACTTGTGTTTTCAGTGTAACTGTTTCTGTGCTGTTTTGTGTCAATCATTACAATGGACAACAAAAAGAAGAGTTATCACCTTTTGAGACAGGCTCATATATCTGCATCAAATAAGATATGTCATTTGTGTAATAGGATGGATTAAGGGCTTGGTTTATAATGAGACATAATAAATAGGTACATTTAATAGAGAGCTTTCACGACCTGGAATCATTTATAAGGAACTGTAAATGAACCCATAATATGGCATATTTACAACTTGATTAAAGTTGCATAGCACGGTAGTTTTGATTTTCTGCCATTTTTTAGTTAAATAAATTACTTATTATCATAATCTACTTTACTGCAATCTGAAGTAAGTTTATTTTAAATTGACAAGTTTGGAGATATTTAAAGTGAATAAAAATGCAAATAAAAATGCTGACAACACATGCATCAGCAGTAAGAAGTTGTATTAACTTGGTTTGTACCCTCCTTCTATAGCCCAGTCACACCTACCCGGATCAGAGGCCGGACGAGCCCCGGACCCTCATCCGGGGTGGTCCGTGGCAATCCGGGGTGATCCGTGGCTCGTCAGTGGTGATCCGGCATGATCCAGCATTATCTGGTGTGATCCGTAGCTGGTCCGGGGTCCACCCTGGAAGCTTTTTAAATGTTTAAAACATCCAGGGCGGTGTGGGGCATCCGGGCTCGATCCAGCATGGTAGTAGTAGTAGTAGTAGTGAAACAGCCCCGGCCACCCCTGGACAGCCCGGATAGGCCCCGGACCACCCCGGACCACCCGGACCACCCCGGACCACCCCAGACCACCCCCGGATCGCACCGGCCGGGTATGTGTGACCGCGATGCAAAAAATGATGAAAATAGCGATTTTATCCGGGGCTGTCCGGGACAGTCCGGGTGACTGGTCCGGGGGTGGTCCGGGTCAAAATCCGGGGCTCGTCCGGGTAGGTGTGATGGGGGCTTATGCAGCAACACATGCTTAATAAGTGTACTATATCTAAGGTGGACATGTAGGATCAAATCTCAGTAAGTGTTTTGATTTTGAAAATATGACGCTTTCATCGGACTATGCAGCTTTGAAGAAGCCGAAGGGCGCAGAAATGTTATTTATCCGCACAAACACTAACTACCCCAGCGGGTGAATCTTGATGACAGATTACATTGATTGATTGATTGGTGGTTGCTTTACGCCGTGTCGGCAGCATAGGCCATATTCACGGCGAGAAATGTTTGTTTTTTGTTCAAACCATCACTTTTACATGTAAAAGCAGACAATCAATTATGTGCCAATAGACACTCATTAAATTAGAAAGCTCACAATCATATATTTGTGGTCAAGGGAAACAAATTCCCATAGAAAAAGAAAAGTTTTATTAATAATTGATAGAATCTATTTAGTAAACTATATGAGGTGGTACAGTCCAGCTGCCCTCAAAAAGGCTAAAATGTTTTCCTGTTTTACCTTAGTAAAAAGGTCATGCATACTGTCTGCAGTGTAGAACCGTTGTCGCAGGGCCAAAACATCAACGCAACTTAGTCAAATGTGTTTGAGTGTAAGCGGGGACTGACACCCAATACATTCAGGGGGAGGTTCCCCCTTGAGCAGAAAAGCATGTGTAAGCCACGAGTGGCCAATACGGCTGCGGCTAAGGACCACTTGGTCCCGCCGACCTCCCGCATGAGTCTGTGGTGTCTTTCCCACAGATGGTTCAATTTCTTTAAGTTTATTAATGTTTTCATCCCACTCATGTTGCCATTTGGATTTTATGTGAGTGGCTATTAGTGGTTTCAGATCAGAGTGAGGGATCAGACACGGTTCAAGATCACAGTTCAGGGCCTTCTTCGCAGCCTGATCAGCTCGTTCGTTTCCTTGTATGCCGGCATGGCCAGGCACCCAGCACAGGTGGATGTCATACCCATCCGTTGTCAGTTGGTTCATTTTATAAATGACCGTTGCTAGAATAGGGTGATTCGTTTTCAGTCCAGCAACAGCCAGGAGGCAAGAGAACGAATCACTGTATATAACATAGTTAGTGTGGTTGGATACCTCGATACACTCCAAAGCGAGAAGGAGTGCTCGGGCTTCTGCAGTGACAGATTATAATTTTTCAAGTGACACTGATTTTCTTACGTCCTTTGGCAACCTGTTTCATAAAGTGGGACCTTCCACATAGAAGTCACAATTGCCAAATGATTTGAGGCGAGACACACAGACGTATAATAATGTCCGACTGGAAGATCAGAGAGCTTGGGATTAATGCTTTGAGGGACAGAAGTTTGCAGGGATATTCTGACACTTTGCTATTGATAGCTTTACAGGCTGTTAGTAAAATATTTAACTCATTTCGCTGTTTTATTGGCAACTACAGGAATTGTTTAAGAACTGTTGTGGCATGATCATATTTTATTTCAATATTTGTTACTAGGTGAGCAGCACTGATTTGAATTCTCTGAAGAATATTGATGTTAATTGATATTTTTAGATATTCCATACATTTTGATTTAGTTTGTTGTTGATTTGATGTCCTAGCAGCCTCTAAGGTCATATCAGGATGGGTACTGGCTTGTGAAAGTGCATACTCATGATACCTTTATAGTGCTACCCCACCGGGAAACCAGGCTGCCAGCACCATGACCTGATAACCCACTCAGTCACATTATCCTGACACTGCATCAAGCATCAATTTCTAAGTCATTGGTTTGATTCGACCAGGGTTTGACCCCACAAACCCATGGGTTCGGATCCCCCGATCTCCCAAAACAAGAGACGGACGCTCAACTCATTCGGCCATCCCTTCTGGTCTTCCATACATTAGTTAGTTCGAAGAGACTATGTGTTATGGTCTGACTCGGTTACGATTCGAACCCATGACCTTCAGAACATTCTAATTGACCACAAAACAATCGGATTATGCAACTTTAATAGAATATATTATTGTTGAAGCCAATGGTGTCCAGCATCATTTTGGTGTGTATGACAAAATTAAGTTTGCTATTTTCACTTCAAATATCTCCGAAGTTAGCCTTTAAAATAAAAGTTACTTCAAATGAATTAGTTGAGCGTCCGCCTCCCATTCTGGTAGGTTGTGTGAATCGAACACCGTGGTTCGAACCGTGGCCGAATCAAAACAATGACTTAATAATTTATGATTGTTGCTACCTAGCCTGGCACTTGGCTTTACTAGGATAGGGCAAGGAACAGTGGAATGAGGAAGACTAATTTCCCGCGATTGAAATTTCCCCTGTTTAAAGCCGCATCGTCTGATGAAAACATCAAATTTTCAAAACCAAAACAATTAGCTGGATTTGATTCCAGATATCTAGTTTAGATATCGGTGCACTTATTAAGCATTTGCCGCCACATAGAAGGGGATATTGAGTCAATTTAATAGAATCTGTTACGACAGAAGCCAAGTTTTACCATGCTTGCCGAAATTAATTGTGCATGTTTGCACTTAAAATATCTCGAAAGTTAGCCAGTTAAATTCAAAGTTACTCCAAACTCAAGTAAGGTAAATTATAACATTAACAATCAACCGAATATATTTATTTAAGAAAATGACAGAAATTTAAACCATCAGACTGCAACTTTAATCAACTAATGTACCACGAAACTATGTAGTTAATAATATTTCATCTACTATTTTCATTAAAAACGGGAAGAATTAAAAGCAGCAAACTTTGCAACTTTAGGCCCACCTGCTCTGACCTCACGTCCTCTCAGGAGCCTCGTTCTGGCTCAAGACACGAAATGTAATTACTAGTCGTGACCTTCAGGTAATATATTCAATTCAGGTAGACCTGTTTAGAGAACTAGTTAGAATGTCTGGCAAGCACAACGGCAGGTTGGCGGGTGTAAGTGGGGGTGGGGGTGGGTCCTGGAGTGGCGTCTGTTGGGGGGTGGGCGGTGGGGCACCTTGCCGGCAGAACAGTGAACTAAGCAGCACGCACAATTTTATTTTTTGTACTAAATCGATTGTTGTTTAAAGGTGCATGGTCTGATATTGTTGAGTTTCTCCTATTTAAGATAATTAAAGGTAAATATATAAGGTTGTGCATTTATAATCTACCCATCGTGATGTTATCTTGAAGTAGATTGGAAGATACTCGAAGTGAAGACATGCTAAATTAAAGCTGCATAGTCCGATGAAATAACACATTTTCAAAACCAAACCAATCATTTAGATTTGATTTTACATATCTAACTTAAATACTGATGCGCTTATTAAGCATTTGTTTCTGCATAGAAGGCAGTACTGAGTCAATTTAACAGAATCTGTTACTGCAGAAGTCTATGGTGTCAGAGTTTTGGCAAGCTTGCCAAAACTAATTTTCCATGTTTGCACTCAAAATATCTCAAAGGTTTACCATTTAAAATAAAAGTAACTTTAAACTAATGTAACATAGATACTAGTGATCGATCTAATATATTTATCTCAGAAAAAATACAGAAATTCAAAACCATCGGACAATGCAACTTTAAAGTCGGCATGCATATGCATAGAACTTCTGACATTTGTAGGCTTCAGCAGTAACAGCTTCAACAAAATCGACTTAGTGTTCCTTTCTATGTGGCAACATATGCTTAACACGCGCGTCAGTATCTAAGTTGCATATCTAGGATTAAATCTAGAATAACATGATTTAATCTATTCCACAATTCAAAAGTAGCGTTAAATATAAAGAGATATTTCACACATATATTTTGCATTTTAGACTAAGAATTTAGATGGTAATTTCTTTTACCCAGCCTTTCAAAACATGTTTTTCAAACGGGTTGTTCAGCACTGTTGTCGGAGGTGTTTGTTGTTTTACATTCTAGCAACATATAAGGTGATATCAGGATGGGCACCGACTGCCACAACCAACCACGACCTGGTTAGGTCGCGGCAAGTATCTATTTGCTAGGTCGCGGCAAGTATCTATTTTTATAAATCATCGGTTTGATTTGGCTGGGATTCCAAGTCCCGACTTTCCGTACAGAAAGCCTGCGCTCTACCGATTGGACCACCGCGTCCGGTGTGGAATTAACTAGTGTTG
This sequence comes from Branchipolynoe longqiensis, assembly GCA_030323885.1. NCBI lineage: Eukaryota > Metazoa > Annelida > Polychaeta > Phyllodocida > Polynoidae > Branchipolynoe > Branchipolynoe longqiensis. The sequence continues at coordinate 15,715 of JASIRB010003613.1, read as the reverse complement.
ACACTGTGTAGTGGTCGGCCTTTGCACTGACAAATACAACGCAATTCTTCTCGGGTGAGTTCAAATCCGTAAGGTACGTTTCTGGAAAGGGCTCCGATTTGTGTGGAGGTGG
>JASIRB010003613.1:0-15103 GCA_030323885.1 Branchipolynoe longqiensis | reverse complement strand
GACAACAAGTGAACGCCACGACAACCAGGACACAAGTCGTTTATTATTAGTTCCTCTCTCCGCGCTTCACGTGACCCTCACTCGGGCTACCCACTCTATCGCCCACACGCGACATCTCGTATTACATATATTACATCTCCCCTTTTTTTTTTTTAAAGAAGAACAGAGAACTGTGTGTCAATTAATCAATGAAATAACATTCTTATTGTACTAACATCATGGTAACAGAATATCGTGCGACATCTTCAGTCTGTCGTCAAGTTTGTTATCTATGCCGAGTTACATCAGTAATTAACATGGCAAAAATTCTTACGACTAACATGACGGGAAAAAAACAAAAAAAAAAAACAAAAAAAACTATGAAATACCAAAATGATTATCGTAAAAACCACACACGGATTGTCTGTGTGTATTTCGGTCTGACTTGCTAACGTCTTGGTTTGTTGCGGATTATTACACATGGTTAACATTATCATTTTATATTACTCGTTTACCGCATCGAATACTTGGTTTCAATGTCTGAAATACTTAGCTCTATGTTAGTCCAACAACTACTTTCAATCATACCATTTCTTTGTACACGTGGTTGGCAATTATGCTTTGCCGGTGTCAATTGTTTTCCCGTGCTGTGGCAGACTATTTTTGTGTTAGTTGATACTATCATGGTAGTCGCCCCCTTGGCAGGTCAAGCTGCACTGCATGGCATTGGATTGTTATTCAGCTAACAGTCAGTTGTCGCCGGCTACACTAATTACTCCTATTAATATCATGTGACTTCAGCCACGCCTAATCGATCTGGTTTCTTGCATGTTCGTCCGCCCCTGGTTACATAACCATCTACTTTGGGTCGGTTATTACTTACTAATTGGCCTGTTGCATGTTTGTATTGTATCATTTCTTTGTCAAGTTGGATGTTCGGAATTTTGAACAAATGAATTCGATTTCTTCTTAGTATTTTCCCGTTCTCGGTTTGTATTTCATAATCACGTGTGTTTGGGTAGTTTGCTTTGGTGATTCGCCCGGTTGCCCATTTACCCTCATGTGTTCTATACCGAATTTGATCATGTACGCTCAATTGTTTGTGTGGTTTTGCTGCATGTTTGTTGTAGTACTTTCGTTGTCTCTCTTGAATTTTCTTGAAGTCATCGACTTTAGACTTTTGCACTTCAGGTTTTAATTTTCTGTCAATCGTAGGTAATTTTGAATTTAACCTTCTGCTCATTAGCAATTGAGCTGGTGATGCATTTAGCGTTTCTAAAGGCGTGTTACGGTAGTTTAGAAGCGCTAAGTTGTAGTTCATGTTACTGGCTAGTGCTTTTTTTATCAAATTTTTTACGGTCTGCACGTAGCGCTCCACTTGCCCGTTACTTTGCGGGTAGTGGGGATTGGAAGTGATATGTTTGAAATCATATTCTGTTTCAAAATTACGAAATTCACTACTGCTGAATTGTGGACCATTGTCCGATATTACTATTTTCGGTATTCCATGTATCCCGAAAATTTCTGAAAGTGCTTTAATTACATTCGCTGAACTTGTCGAATTTAATTGACGTATTTCAGGGAATTTGGAATAGTAGTCAATGACAATTAGAAATGCTTTGTGTTCTATTTCAAAAAGGTCTGTTCCTACTTTCTCGAATGGCTTGTTGGGAATGTGATGGGAAATCATCGGCTCTGCATTAGGTGTATTTCTGTATTGCTGGCAAATGACACACTGGCCTACTTTATCCTGTATCTGTTTACTCATACCCGGCCAGAATACGTGGTCCCGGGCAAACTGTTTGCACTTCACAATTCCCATGTGCGTTTCGTGTACTAATTCCAAAACTACTGGGCGCAACGTATGTGGTATGACAATTTGGGTGCCTTTCAGTAGAACATTGTTACTGAAGGTTATATCGTCTCGAAATCCGTAAAAAGGCCTTACGTCATTGGACAGATTTATGTTACTCGTTGGCCATCCCTCATTTACTATTTTGACAACTTTCTGCAGAGTTTCGTCAGTTTTCGTTTCTAGTTCAATGCGTTTTAACAGGGCGCGAGACACGTCGATACTTGCTATTGACATACTTTTGTCAAACAGGTTTTGTGGTTCAGTAGTTGCACCGTGCGCTCTTGACAAGGCATCTGCAAAATACATTTCGGATCCGTTAATATGTTTTACCACTATATTATAGTTTTGCAGCCGCATTCGCATGCGCTGCATACGAGCTGACAACAAATGTAATGGTTTACTCATGATTCTCACCAGTGGTTTATGGTCCGTTTCAATCAAAATTAGTTTACCAAACACATATTCATGGAACTTAACGCACCCGAAACATATGGCTAACAACTCTTTTTCGATCACCGCATACTTGGACTGTGTCTCGTCCAGAGCTTTGGACGCCATGGCCACTGGCCTGCTGTTTTGGAACAATGTGGCACCCAACCCGGATTTTGATGCGTCAACCTGAATTGTAATAGGTTCTTTTACATCGTAATAGTTTAGAACTGGGGCAGTTATCAGTAACTTCTTTAATAAGGCAAACGCTTGGTCCTGCTCATATTGCCAGTGCCATGCCGTATTTTTTTCTAGCACTGTTCGCAACGGTTTGGTTATTTCCGAGAACTTGGGTATAAATTTGCTTACGTAGCCTACCATTCCCAAAAACCGTTGGATACCCGCCTTATCCGTGGGTGTAGGCATGTCTACAATGGCTTGTAGCCTCTCAGCATTTGGCTTTAACCCTGCTTGTGTTAATACATGCCCTACGTAGTTGACTTGTGTCTGACAAATTTTGGATTTTTTAGGATTTAACTTTAAATTTGCTTGTCGTGCTCTGATGAAAACTCCTTCCAAATTTCGATTATGCTCTTCTATTGTTTTACCGTAAATGAGTATGTCATCTGTGACTACGTTTACTCCAGGCAACTCCTTTAAAATTTCGTTCATCTCATTAATAAAAATGTCTCCAGCCGTTTTAATGCCAAACGGCAGACGTGTATACCGATACCTCCCCCACGGTGTGTTGAATGTACACAATTCTGAACTTCGTTTATTCAACTCAATTTGCCAGTAGCCACTATTCGCGTCTAGCACTGAGAAATACCTAGCTCCAGCTGTTTTCGCAATAACCTCCTCTATCGTTCGTGTCGGGTAGGGCGTGCGCAAAATGGCTATGTTCAACTTTGTTGGGTCGAGGCAGACTCGAATTTTATTAGGTTTGCGCACTACTGTGATGGAACTGACCCACGGGGTGGGCTCTACTTGCGGTACAATTACCCCTAATTTCAGCATCTTGTCTATCTCGTCTTTGACCTGGTCTGCTACAGCATGGGGAATTCTACGCGGTGGGTCTACACAGGGGGTTACATTGTTATCAATAAAAATATTGGCATCTGTTTTAATAGTCCCTAGCCCTACAAAGATATCATTATATTTTTTTACCAGGTTGTTAGCTTCAGCGTTGATATTCTGTAGCTCGTCCGTTGACGCACGGACTGTCTTCTGACGCTCGGACTGCAGTTGCCGCACTCTGCCACGCTTGACTCCGACAAGGCGCCCCCGCTTGATGAGTTGCAACTGCACGCAGGCGTCCCTCCCGAGGATTGGGGTTCCCTCCGCAGTGACTTGAAACCGCACGTCAATTCCTTCTATGGTTGTGTGGACTTCACCCTCGGGGATGATACGATGACCTGAGTACGTTACCAGGATACTTGATGATGGGTGTAAGACAGTGTTTCGAAGTTTCACATAAACGCTCTTTGGTATTATGTTGGCCTGTGACCCTGTGTCGAGTTTGAAGTTTACGTATTCATTTTCTAGCAACACCGTTGTGAACCACAGTTGGTTATTTCCGCCTTCGGGACATGACACCTCCCCGATGTACAGCTCGTCGCTGTCACTGTCGGGCTGGTCATGTGTCTCTTGCTGTTGTTCGTTGTCTACTTTGACTTCGCCTACATATGACTTATTGCGGTTCTTCGCTCTGCAAACTTTCTGAAAATGTCCTAACTTTTTGCAATAGAGACATGGCTTGTCTCGAGCAGGACACTGGTCTACCGCATGATAGTACCCGCACTTGTTGCACTGTACCTTTGACTGGTTGAATGTCGGTGGCCGCTCTGTCCGACCACGTGGCGTCACTGACGCATATCGGGACTGACTTGCACTCGTAGTTGGGCGTTTTCTGACGAAATCGACACACTCAGCAATGCCAGTCGTTGCTTCTGTTAACTGGTCTTGACTATTCTCATTTAGTCTACACATATCTCGACACTGGTCTAACGTCAGGTTTGGTGTCTGTAAGAGTCTTTCTCGTAATTTCTTGTCCTTCACTCCACACACTAACCGGTCACACAACATGGAATCCTCCAAACTGCCATAGTCACATAAGTGTATACGATGCTGTAATTGCCGCATGTAAGTGTCCATACTTTCTGTTGTCTGGTTGTAGGAGTTGAAATTATATCTTATTACTGTCACATTGGTGTGGCCTGTGCAGTATTTTCTGAACGCCTCAATCAGTGGTGCAATCTTGTCTTGTTCACTGTCGTCCAATTTAAAGTTCAAATGCACTTTTTGAGCCTCCTTACCTGCTACATGCAGAAAAATGCAGCATTGCACCTTTTCCGCTTTGTTTGACGCACCTGAAGCTATGGCGTAAATGTCATATATGAATGTAACCATTCACGCCAGTTCAACGCCATGTTGCCCTCTAAACTTAGAGGACCCGGTGGCTTTAAGCCTGTGAGCGCCATCTTGTTCGTTCTTCTATATCTGACACCATGTAGAGACAACAAGTGAACGCCACGACAACCAGGACACAAGTCCTTTATTATTAGTTCCTCTCTCCGCGCTTCACGTGACCCTCACTCGGGCTACCCACTCTATCGCCCACACGCGACATCTCGTATTACATATATTACAGTACCCTTTAATTGTAGGACACCGAATCGGTAGAGCGCAGTATTCCCTAGAGGAAAGTCAGGAGTTCGAAACCAGGTCGAGTTATTTCAATGACTTAAAAGTTTCTACTTGTCACCTGGCGATCGGCATTACTAGGATAGGGCAAGGACTGGTTATCTCAGTATCAGGATAATGTGATTGAGTGGGCAATCAGATCATGGTGCTGGCAGCCTGGTTTCCCAGTGGGGCAGCACTATAAAATCACCATGAGTGCACACTATCACTAGCGGGCACCCGTCCTGATATGATTACCATAGATGCTGCCATGTTGCAAAGCCAAACTAACAAACTAATTGGAGGACATCTCTCATTATAATAGATATTTACTTAGGCGGCATATCGCTGTCTTATGGTAGAGGGTTGTGTGGGTGGTGTTGTCTTAGGTTCACATATTTGAATATATCTGGCCAGTATTTTGATTACACAATAAAAGAAGACATAAACCTTTTTGTGTACTTGATTTGCCTTTTGTATAGCAGACCCTTTTATTTTTCCATTTCCAGACGTCAAAGTATTTTGCGAAGCGTGCATGTATGAGTAGGAGGTGTAGCGAGTACAGCCCGAACTGCCCCCACTGTCCCCACTGTCCCCACTGTCCCCACTGTCCCCACTGTCCCCACTGTCCCCACTGTCCCCACTGTCCCCACTGTCCCCACTGTCCCCACTGTCCCCACTGTCCCCACTGTCCCCACTGTCCCCACTGTCCCCACTGTCCCCACTGTCCCCACTGTCCCCACTGTCTCCACTGTCCCCACTGTCCCAACTGTCCCACTGTCCCCCCCTGTCCCCACTGTCTCACTGTCCCCACTGTCCCCACTGTCCCCACTGCCCCAACTGCCCACTATCCTACTGTCCCCACTCTCCCCACTGGTCCCACTGGCCCCACTGGCCCCACTGACCCACTGGCCCCACTGTCCCCACTGCCCCAACTGCCCCAACGTCCCCCACTGCCCTCACTTCAATGCCCCAACTGCCCCACTGTCCCACTGTCCCCACTGTCCCCACTGTCCCCACTGTCTCCACTGTCTCCACTGTCCCCCACTGTCCCCCACTGTCCCCACTGTCCCCACTGTCTCCACTGTCCCCACTGTCCCCACTGTCCCCACTGCCCCAACTGCCCCCACTGTCCCCACTGTCCCCACTGTCCCCACTGGCCCCACTGGCCCCACTGGCCCCACTGGCCCTACTGGACCCACTGCCCAAACTGCCCCAACGTCCCCACTGCCCTCACTTCACTGCCCCAACTGCCCCAACTGTCCCCACTGTCCCCACTGTCCCCACTGTCCCACTGCCCCACTGCCCACACTTCCCCCCACTTCCCCCACTGTCCCCACACTGCCCCAACTGCCCCCACTGCTCCCCTTTCCCCACTGCCCCCACTGCCCCAACTGCCCCCACTGCCCCCACTGTCCCCAGTGCCACCACTGTCCCCACTTCCCCCGCTGCCCTCTCTGCCCCAACTGCCGACACACGCTACTGTTAGTGCTATTAAACCTCAGCACAATGAGAGGGCACCCGGCATGGCCGCATCGCATGTACGGGGCACACAACCTCTGGTGCATGGGGTCCCCGCCCATAGACAAACCATCCCCGATCGATCTTCCCCAAAGTCGGATCGTCTGAAAGGACTACTCGATTCACCACGATCCTGTGCGGTGTCACTTGTTTGAAATCGTGGTACAATCGTGAAAAGACTTTGTCAATATCGGTTAGAATGAGACAGAGTTGCAACCGTCTTGTGTTGTTTTTTGTGTGTGTTTTTTTGTTGGAGCAGGGGAGGAGGAGGGGGCTTTCGATTGTAGTGCATTTGTTGACGCCAGACGGCGCTGGTTTTTGTATGATCCGCCCACTGGTGCATGCTGGGATGAGTCTCGGGTCATGGCTGGGGGTCTTTGCGTAATCCTGTCATCAACATGAGCCGGTTTACCAATAGCGCGCCGAGATTATTCAGCGGAAGCAAAAACACCCATGTGAAAATGAAAAGTATTTCTATTAACCTCCACATAGAGAGTGATGTCGGCCTTGCTCTAAAACATACAAATGATAATAGTATTGCACAGAAAGGGGCGGTAGTTCCGTGGTTTAATCGTGGAATTGTTAGCGGAGTTTTTGCGCTAAATTGACATCGATTTGTTAGTAAGACAGCCGGCTCAGGGGCATCGGGGTCGGCTCCGGTAGCTTCCGCCCCGGGCACAACAATGGAGTAAGTTTTAAGTGTCCAATCCCGAGTTTGTTGATCATGCGCTGGCCTTCGGAGCTCAGTGCTTTTCTTGTGGGTTAATTCCTAAATTCTGTTGTCGAGTTGTTTGACGGCCGAGATCATCCTGACAAGGCGTGATCGAGACAAGCATGCACGTGACGTGCACGTCACCTGCAGCAGGTCCGCAGCGAATTTAAAGCATAGAACATATATATATATATATATATATATGTATATACATATAGCATGATGGCATGTGTAGCACATCCGCAGCAAATGTCAACAATGGAACATATATATACATATAGCATGATGGCATGAGCAGCAGGTCTGCAGCGAATGCCAAGCATGGAGCATATATATATAGCATGATGGCACATGCAGCAGGTCCGCAGCGAATTTCAAGCATAGAACATATATATATGTATATACATATAGCATGATGGCATGTGTAGCACATCCACAGCAAATGTCAAGCATGGAACATATAAATACATATAGCATGATGGCATGTGTAGCACATCCGCAGCAAATGTCAACAATGGAACATATATATACATATAGCATGATGGCATGAGCAGCAGGTCTGCAGCGAATGTCAAGCATGGAGTATATATATATACATGGTGACATATGGCATGGTGGCACGTGCAGCAGGTACACAGGGAATGTCAAGCGTGGAACATATATATATATATGTATATATATATACATATATCCTGATGGCATGTGCAGCAGGTCCGCAGGGAATGTCAAGCATGGAGCATTTATATATATATATATATATCTATATATAAATGTAAATTTTACCAACGAATGCGAGAATCGGCGCGTTCGAAAGGGCCGGAAAGCTCGGCTTGGCGCGAAGTCGGCCGAAATGCGGGCCAAGGTTCCAGAACGGAACGTCCAGACGGGTTCAAAATAGCATAGCTCCAGCAACCCCGATATATTCGGCCGCACATTACCAATGAATACACTCACAATTTAGTGTATACACAGCCATATGTTTCAGATACCTTGCCATGAAGATAGCCTATGCTGCCGACACGGCGTAATGGCCCTGTCACACTACGACATAATGACGTCAGCATAGGGAGAACGTGAAGAACGTTGAACTTCTCGGCGTAGTATGCAAATTTGGGCACAAGTTGAATGTGGATGCAGCGTAGTGGACGAGAGCGTAACGTCGGTAAAGCGTAGTGATACCGTCATTCAACGAGAGAGGACAACGTCACTACGCTCACGGAACATTATGAACGTTATTCCATTGCCAGAAGAACGTTATGTGATGTTAGCTACGTCATGAGACATTGAACGTATGTTGAATGCACGTTCTCCTGATGTTCTCCTGATGTTCTCCTGACGTTCTCCTGACGTTCCCATTAAGCCTCGTAGGCATTTGCACTCGGTTTAATGTGGGTCAATGTAGTGGAACGTGGTGGAATGTAGTTGAACGTAGTGAGCAGCATTGGAATAACGTCCATTTAACGTCATTGACGTTCACTGAACGTGAACAGAACATACGGCGAACGTAAACCCTTACGTTTGAGCTATGTCGAAAGTTTTGAGCATGTCCAAAACCTTGACGTAACTCGACGTAACATGACATAATGTGACGTAGCTTGACGTCATTCTAACATCATTCTGACGTCATCATGACGTAACCCAACGTAATGACGAAAAATGACCACGTTAGGCTCACGTTGGCTCGTTACGTTGTAGTGTGACAGCAGTATTAAGCAACCACCAATCAATCAATCAATGTTCCACATACTCATTTTGTCGGGCCCTATGCGAGATAAAGTATATATGCTTGAGCAACGCCGGTGGTCTTGCAACGACCAACATGACAGGGATTGCCAATGCCCATGCGGCTGTAGCACACACACTTTTCGCGCATCTTATTTCAACTCAACAATGGACGTATTCGACCGGGCCTTTCAATACGAATATCAAAATATTTCTTTACAAATACCTAGTCGACTGGGACCAGAAGTGGGTTTCTATACATATGAATCGAATCTGTCTTGTGGCAACATCCAGAAGGTCACATGGTGTATTTCAAGATGGCTGATATGGAAAGGTTGAAAGATTCAGTAGCTTAAGCCAGTCCGACGTTTCATGGCTAGCTCCATACGAGCCACATAAATATATTTGCATAGTCCAACACTAATACTGTATTAGAAGATTCTCGTACACAATCCTGGCACGTAGCTTGATTGATTGATGGGTGGTTGCTTTACGCCGTGTCGGCAGCATAGGCCATATTCACGGCGAGAAATGTTTGTTTTTTGTTCGAACCATGGCTTTTACATGCAAAAGCAGACAATCAATGTAGCAGCATGCGCAGGACCGCTCAGTTTAAAATTCGACACTCCTGTGACCCCCCCCCCCCCCACGCAGTGCAAACTGGCGCATGACTAGGCGGTGGTGGCGCCAGCCTCGCGTAGTGAGTTCTGGCCCAGGGTAAATGGCACAATCGATCCAATACGTAGATAATAAGTAGCCATGCATCAATAATATAAATTAATATCACAAGCCTGCTCCGCCCCTTTATACTGTTATAAATAATTATATATCATATATATATATATGTTCCATGCTTGACATTTGCTGCAGACGTTCTGCACGTGTATGTGACTTACACATGATGTTCGGGCTTGCGTCGATCACACCTTGTCAGGATGATAGAATTATGTGCTGTATAAGCATTATATGAGTAAAATTATCCGGAAAGTTATTATCGTTGAACTGTGCCTCTGCTTGGCACCTTGCTTGACACTTCACAACTACTGACACTTAACAACTCAGGCGAATGGACAGGCTCTCTGCCTTGCTTGGTGCTGCCACCTGGGCTATTCAGCTGTCATGATTCAGCCTCTTGCCTGTACCACTCGTTTAAAATTATATAAAATGCATATATACAAGTATATATATATATATATATATATATATATATATATATATATAAGATGATGTTGCTATAAATCGAGGTTATATCCATTTCAGATCGGTAATGACCGGTACTGAGTATTAATATATTTACGGGCGCGGTGACCGAATTGGTAGAGCGCAGACCTCCCGTGCGGGAGATCGGGAGTCCGATTCCCGGTCAATGATTTACAAAATTGATACTTGTTATTTCATAGCCTGGCGCTCGGCATTAATAGGATAGGGCAAGAACTAATTAGCTAAGTGTCAGTATAATGTGACAGAGTGGGAAATCAGCTCATGGTGCTGGTGGCCTAGCCTGCTAGTGGGGCAGCACAATAATATCACCATGAGTGCACACTGTCACAAGTTGGTGCCCATCCTGTATTATCCTTATACCCCTGTCACATTACGATGCTTCTCGCCAGCGCGCCGCCAATGTGCAAAAAAGTTGAGAAACGTCAAACTTTTTTGCGCTGTGGGAAAAAGTTTGACGTCAGTGCAACGTGTTGGTAGCGTGCGCCCGACATTGTGGTAACGTATATCGACGCGTGAGAAAAAGAAGAAAAAAAAGTTTGGCGCGCCATCCTGATATGACCTTAGATGTTGCTAGAATGTAAAACAACAATGCAACAGTTTGGCGCAATGTGTGGAAACGACCCTCACACATGCGCGGCGAGTGCCCACCATTCGCATAATATTATTCCAGCGCGTCCAACGTATCTGGACGTGCGCCTAACATCACCATAATGTTGGCACCCGTGCGTCGTCGCATGTCGAAAGTTTTGTGCAAGCACAAAACTTTTGACGTGCGATGACACGTGCCACCGACCCGCGTCGACCGTCGCCGTTGCCGTCCATCAACGAATACCAACATGCACCTAATGCGCGCATAACGCTTCCTGACATAATCTGGCGTTGCGGCAAAATAGCACACACATCGACACACATTGGCGAAAAGCATCATAATGTGACAGGGCCATTAGATGTTGTATACCTCCAACAATCAACTAACAGGAACTGTTGTTGACAGCATAAGACTGACAACATTCGCACAGTTAAATCGCTGTCAGTGTCCACATTATTTGCACCAATTCATGCGCAGTATATCTGGCTGCTCCATTCCGAGAGAACTATGACCACATTGTCACGTGGGTTCGATCCCCACCTATCGTACAGGAGGTCGGGGGGTTCAATCTCCATCCGAGTTAAAACTGAAGCCTTGCAAAATTTGCTACTACTATCACTACCTTGGATGACACTCGTCATTACTAGGATCGCACAATCACTGGTTGTTTCGGTGTCAGGATTATGTGACTGAGTAGGATATTGCACCACAGTGTTAGTGATAAAGCATCACAATGGGGGTAACACTATGGAGTCGCAATCAGAGTACATTGTCACAAGTTGGTACCCGTCCTATGTCCTTGGATATTGTGAGGGGGCCATCCTGATATGACCTTGGATATTGTGACTGGGCCATCCTGATATGACCTTGGATATTGTGACGGGGCCATCCGGATATGACCTTGGATATTGTGAGGGGGCCATCCTGATATGACCTTGGATATTGTGAGGGGGCAATCCTGATATACAGTTAAAGCTGCAAAGTCCAATGAAAACATCAAATTAAAAATAAAAAAATTAATTATCTATATTTGATTCTACATTATGTAACTTAGATACGGGTGTACTTATTAAGTATTTGTCCCCATTTAAAAGGGAATACTGAGGCAATTTAATAGAACCAATTACAGCAGAAGCCTATGGTGTCAGAGTTTTGACATGCTTGCCAGAATTAATTTGACATGTTTGCACTTCAAATATCTCAGAAGTTAGCCATTATAAAATAAAAGTTATGGTCAAGATTATAACGGTCAACCTACTATATTACAAGATTATAACAATCACCCTACTATATTTATCTCAGCACGTGACAGAAATTCCAAACCATCAGCCTATGCAACTTCAATGTCAGTATTATGAGAGCGGGGATTGCGTTGGTCAGTGTAATTACGGCTCTGTCATGTCAGCTGTTGTTATTGCCTCAGTAGAGGAGAGATGCGCCTGCAGGGTTTGTGGTCCCAATGGCTTGGCACTGAAAGCTACCTCCTGGGTGCCTTTGAGGTTTGCCCCTATTGTATTAACAAATAAGAAGTGTTTTTCAACCAAGTTACACATATCATGTTTGTCCAGTTAAAGGGTTTGCCTAGTCTCATGGTTGAGAGTTTCTGTCATTTTCTGAGATAATAGGTTGATGATTATGTGATGTATAATGTATGAGGCGAGTATAAAGATACGTAAGGGAATATTACTTATTATTATTATTGTTATCCTCTGTAATATACAACACTTTACCGGTGGCACCATCTCGCCCACCTCACCTCCCCCGGATGTTGATCAGTGTCAGTCGCACTGGAGGATATTAGCTTGATGATCTGCCTTTAGTTTGAAACAACGTCCATTTTAAATTATTAACTTTGGATAATATTTGAAGTGCAAAAATGCAAAATTACACATGCCAAAAAACTGACATGATAGGCTTCAACAGAAACATATTCAAATAAATTGACTGAGCATTCCCTTCTCCGTGGAAAATCATGGTTAATAAGTCTAGGTTAGATATGTAGGATCAAATATAGATAATTATTTTTGTTTTGAAAATGTGATGCTTTTATCGGTTCATGCAGTTTTAAACTACCACATTTTGGAGGTAAAATTCTGAGTGCACATTCTGGGCATGCCTACCTTGCTGAATTGGAGACATTATATAATATTGGGTGAGAAGCAGGAACTGGAACAAGATGGCGCTCAATGATGTGGAAGGTATTAAAATGAGCGTTGCTGGCACTGTCATGGCAGTGATGAAAATGGGAAAATATTGCGCTTGGAGCAGATTTCGAACCCACATCACTTGCTGGTGTGCTAACCAGGTATGCATTACACCACTGGTTTGATGGTATGCATTCCTGCCACCAGGTTGATGGTATGCATTACACCACCTGTTTGATGGTATGCGTTACACCACCAGTTTGATGGTATGCATTACAACACCAGTTTGAGGGTATGCATTACACCACCAGTTTGATGGTATGCATTATACCACCAGTTTGACGGTATGCGTTATACCACCAGTTTGATGGTATGCATTACACCACCAGTTTGATGGTATGCATTACACCACCAGATTGAAGGTAGGCATTACACCACCAGTTTGATGGTATGCGTTATACCACCAGTTCGATGGTATGCATTACACCACCAGTTTGATGGTATGCATTACACCACCAGTTTGATGGTATACATTACACCACCAGTTTGATGGTATACATTACACCACCAGTTTGATGGTATACATTACACCAGCAGTTTGATGGTATGCGTTATACCACCAGTTTGATGGTATGCATTACACCACCAGTTTGATGGTATGCATTACACCACCAGTTCGATGGTATGCATTACGCCACCAGTTTGATGGTATGCGTTATAACACCAGTTTGAAGGTATGCATTACACCACCAGTTTCATGGTATGCATTACAGCAACCAGTTTGATCGTATGCATTACAGCCACCAGTTTGATGGTATGCAGTACACCACCAGTTTGATGGTATGCAGTACACCACCAGTTTGATGGTCTGCATTACACCACCAGTTTGATGGTCTGTATTACACCACCAGTTTGAGGGTATGCATTACACCACCAGTTTGATGGTATGCATTACTGCCACCAGTTTGATGGTATGCGTTATACCACCAGTTTGACGGTATGCATTATACCACCAGGTTGATGGTATGCATTACACCACCAGTTTCATGGTCTGCATTACACCACCAGTTTGAGGGTATGCATTACACCACCAGTTTGAGGGTATGCATTACACCACCAGTTTGATGGTATGCATTATAACACCAGTTTGACGGTATGCATTATACCACCAGGTTGATGGTATGCATTACACCACCAGTTTGATGGTATGCATTATACCACCAGTTTGATGGTATGCATTATAACACCAGTTTGATGGTATGCATTATAACACCAGTTTGATGGTATGCATTATACCACCAGTTTGATGGTATGCATTATAACACCAGTTTGACGGTATGCATTATACCACCAGGTTGATGGTATGCATTATACCACCAGTTTCATGGTATGCATTATAACACCAGTTTGATGGTATGCATTATACCACCAGGTTGATGGTATGCATTACACCACCAGTTTGATCGTATGCATTACACCACCAGTTTGATCGTATGCATTACACCACCAGTTTGGTTGTAAGCCTGTTAATATCACATTCACTGGTGATAGACCTGAGGTGCTAAACCCACTTGCTTTGATCTCTGCATTGAAACAGTGACAGTAGATGTTGTGAGAAATTAACCCACTGGCTTTGAAAGTCAAGGGCACTACCCAAAAGATTAGAGCTTGGTTGTGGATTATAATACGTCCTTCTGTTATTATTTTTCTTCAAAATTAATGTTCGGCTAGACCTAGATTATGAAATAAGAATGGTGTTGCTGTGACTCCATCTATAATGCATCACTGCCTTTCACACCCAGCGTGTTGATTTCTTTGATAATTTGTAAGATTAAAGTTTGGTTGTGAATTAGAATAAGTTGTTATGTTATTTTTCTTGAAAGTTCTACTGGGCTAGACATATATATCATTAACTAAGAATGGTTTATTGGATCAGAGACTCTACCAGCAGAGGCTCTGATTGGAGTCTCTACTAATAGAATCTGTACTTCTACCAGTAGGGACTTCGATCGGAGACTCTACCGGTAAAGTCTCCAATTGGGGTTTATACTGGTAGATTCTGCGATTCTACCAATTACAGTTTATACCCTGACATATATATATAAACTAAATAGTACATATATATTCTCCATATATGTATTGCGAATATAAATAATAATGGACTAGACCTATCATATTTTCTCTTCTAAACAATAAGGTGAGTGCGCAGTTCCGACAATCACCGCAGCGGCGCCACTAGCGTCCAGTGT
>JASIRB010002224.1:0-53555 GCA_030323885.1 Branchipolynoe longqiensis | reverse complement strand
CATACGCTCCTCATACGCTCCACTTGCCAATCAAAACCGTCAACAAAATGTCGCAGTACGCTCCCATACGCTCCTCATACGCTCCTCATAGGTCCCCCATACGCTCAAGCCCACCCAAAAGTTCACCGAAGGTCATCATAGGCCGGCACCAGCATGGCGTATGTAGGTTTTCAATACGCTCCCGCCATACGCCGTAATGTGACAGGGCCTTAAGTGAACGTCGGGCATGATAAGTGCTGACTTTTTCAAACGACAAAAAGCTGCATACCCAACATCGAGCATACTGCCACTATATACCTTGGTGTCAGTAGGCGACATTTAATGCTATTCTCCCGAATAGTAAAGTGTCTTTCTACGAACCGTAACAAATACTACATTTGGCCACTTTTTCTCCTTTCATTGTAAGCGATTTTTTTTGTTGGTACGTTAGTTGATTAAGCAGGGGTAAGTTCAATTGTGGACATTTGGTCTTCCTCATTCCACCACTCCTTGCCCTATCCTAGTGATGCCGAATGCCTGACTAGGTAGCGACAAGTATGCATTTTTAAGTCATTGGTTTGACTCAGCCAGGGTTCGAACCCGGGTTTCAAAGCGACATTTACCAGATGCCATGTTAATTTCTTTTTAGCAATCTCCACACCCACTTAACATCATTCATACCGTGTAAGCTGAAGCTGTGACCCGGCATAGTGTGTCACTGTTTCAGTTCTTCCCGAAGCATCAGCCGAACTTGGAAAACCTGTGTTGTGGTAGTATTTGGGCGCAACCAGAAATTAGTTTATATCCTGTTGCTATGGCAACTCACGCTAATTACCGCAACATCTAAGGTCATATCAGGAACGGTACCGACTTGTGACAGTGAGCACTCATGGAGGCTTTATAGTACTGCCCTAATGGGAGACCAGGCCACCAGCACCATGACCTGATATCCCACTCAGTCACATTATCCTGACACTGAGCTATCCAGCCCTTTCCCTATTCTAATAATGCCAAGCGCCTGGCTAGGAAGCAAGAAGTATCAATTTTGAAAAGTCATAGGTTTGACTCGACCGGGAATTTAACTCCCGAACTTCCGCATGGGAGGTCTGCGCTCTATCGATTCGGCCACTGCGCCCTGTCCGTCTTAAAATGAAGCGAAGTGCCAGTGTAGTACTATTAGTAGTAGCTTGGTCTGTCTCATCGCCTCGTCTGCTTGGCTTAATTTCTGAATGCACTGTCTTATATATAACTCGGCTACGCGCCCATTTTGGATCCGAACGTACTTCTAGAGACATCATATACAATTTCATACTTTAAATGTCAGGTCGCGCCCAAGTGGCAAAACCCCATGAAACCTGATAGAATTCTCGACTCTACTCCCGTCTCTCCATACACCTATGTTAAAGCTGCATAGTCCTATGAAGCATCACATTTTCTAAACCAAAGCAATTATCTAGATTTGATTCTACATATTTAACTTAGATACTGATGCACTTATTAAACATTTGTCCCCACATAGAAGGGAATACTAAGGTAATTTAAGAGAACCTGTTACTGCAGAAGCCTATAGTGTCAGGTTTTGGCATGCTTGCCAAAGTTAATTTGGCATGTTTGCACTCCAAATATCTCAAAAGTTAGCCATTTAAAATAAAATTTACTTCAAACTAAAGTAAAGGAGATTATAACGATCAACTTAATCTATTTATCTCATAAAATGAGAAAAAAATCAAAACAATCAGACTATGCAACTTTTTAACTCAACTCTTCTTTAAGGCCCAGTCACACCTTACTGGACCCGGGTACCAGACACTGTCTGTTGAAATACGGCAATGTCCGGTACCCATCCGGTGGTGTCCGGCGGTGTCCGGTACAAGTTTTGAACATGCACAAAACTTCTACCGGACACCGCCGGACTGACGTGTCTGGTTGGTCTCCGGTATGTCCGGTACCCATCCGTACATGTCCGGTACCCATCCGTTGGTGTCCGGTTTGCCCATTTTGTCCGGTACATGTCCGGTACCCATCTATTACATGTCCGGTTCTCGTCCGGTACATGTACGGTACATGTACGGTCGCCCAGCGGCAATTGACCCAATTATGCTCCATTTCGGTAGATTTCGATACTTTTTGTCACCGGAGAGCACCGGACTAGACAATTCTTTGTCCGGTGGTGTCCGGTACTCAATCCGGTAAGGTGTGACAGGCGCTTTAATGTCAGGTCGTGACCAAGCGGACAAACCGACAAATGTCGGGAGATTTTACACTTTGACAGGAGCCACCCTCCCCCCTCGTCCCCTATCTCCTCCAAAATGGATAAGTGCATGTTGACTGAAAATAGTTGTAGATTTTATATTTCAGAAACGAGGAAGGCGGGGGGGGGGGGGTAATTGTGTCTTGGTAAGTGTGTATGTATGTATATATGTATGTATATATATATATATATAAATATACACACACACACTCAATATATATGGCCTTAGATGTTGCCAGGACGTGAAACTCCAATAACCAGCCAACTCTCTCTCTCCCCTTCTCTCTCCTTCTGTCTCCTTCTCTCTCCTTCTCTCCCTTCTCTCTCTATATATATATATATCTGGTGTCTTAGTGAGTGTATATTTTAAAATATGTCTTGGGATGCGACATAGAATGGAATTTCCTTTTGGTAGCTTGCAGCTGATCTTTACTGAAGGACCATGGGAAATTCTCGCACGAACTGGCCGGAATCTAGAACAGCCTACAGCAATTTCCGAAACAGTGGTCTGTTCAACAGTGAACAGAGAATCGTCTGCTTCGTATTCCACATTCCCTTCCACTTCCGAAACCGAGAATTCTGGGTCTGCAGAATTCGAAGAATCGTTAGGTTAAATTCTGCGTCTGGAGGTGAGAGCAATAGCTTAGAACAACAATAAATAAACAAAACAAACTTTCATTTTTTATATTTGTTCTAAAAGCATTGTTACCTTAAAGATCAGGTCACCTGATATTAATACAGTCATGTTCTTTACATTAATATTCACTATGCCCGTTACAAAGTATTTGTATTCTAGAAATACCATCCGTGTTCATTGTACTTAGAACTACTAAGAGTAGTCGTGTGATATTTTGTCTAATGCTCCTGATCGAATTAGGCCTTGCTTACTGGGTTCGATTTCAAATAGTCCATTCTGTGACGTCATGCAGAGAAGCGATAGGTGGAATTCGAAAGGTCATACGGCATTGTCAAAGAGCTTCAAATTCACTGTTTGTCAGAGTAGTTTTGAGATACTTTCCTTTAAGAACTCTATTGCAGTGAACTGTGTCTTTATAAGCCTTCTCTTTAATTAGTGATCCATGAGTCTAAACCTGTTTCAGTTCTATTTCATAGGGAAGGCCTTTTTAACTGTGTAAGCATTACCTAGTCTACATCACTAATACAAAGTAATATATGAGAAGGGCCATTCAGGCTGAATGACATTAATAGTCACATCTTGACGAATGTTGCTGTCAGTCTTTATTGGGTTTAAATAACCACTCCACGCCCTAAATAATCCCACACAATAGGTTGTTTCAAAATATACAAACTGTATGACTAGTCATATATTGTCATGATAATTGTGAATATTTAAAGCTGTACTTATCATGTTACCACCCCTTTAAACTATTATATGAGTTGGTGGGTGCCAACAGATCATTTTCTCCCACTTAGAAAAATCATACCATATAATCTGAAGTACATCCACCTCCACCCCATCCATCCTCTCCCTCTCCACCCGACCAGACTGGATGCCTGAGTAAGCTGGGCGTCCGTCTCCTGTTTTGGGAGATCGGGGGAAACTTAAACCTATATTTTAACACAGCCATGTTAGTAGACCTCATGTCAGTTCTCTAAATGTTTGTGGTTTTGTTGTGCTTAAATTAATGTTTTACTCATCAGAATGTTTCATCCATCAGCACCGAAGCATTGCATTCATCGTGTCCTGCTGGTTAATAAAGGTGAAGTCCCCTTTGTATCAACCATCGACTGGTATCAGTTCCACACATTGCTGGAGTCAAATTGTCTATTTTAACTACTGGTAATGTTAACCGAGCTATTTGGGTTTAATAACTCAACAGTATGTCAATTCTAGATATAATTGGACCATACAGGATTAAAAAATTGACACTTGTCACTTCCTAGCCAGGCGCTCGGCATTATTAGGATAGGGCAAGGACTGGTTGGCTCAGTGTCAGGATAATGTAACTGAGTGGGATATCAGGTCATGGTGCTGGTGGTCTGGTCTTCCAATGGGGCAGCACTATGAAGTCACCATAAGTGTGTACTGTCACAAGTCTGTACCCGTCCTTCTATGACCATAGATGTTGCTAGAACGTAAAACAACAACAAACAAACCCTCCCCACCCCATTCACTGTTGGGGTGCTTTATTTTATGCACGTGACCTTGTGAGCTGTATCCATGCCTACATAGATACCGTTGCTATCCAGGTGCGTGGGAAGCATGCTACTCCAGTATCCATGATAGTGTAAGTCTGGGCCATCCATCCTTGATACTTCCGAGCTAGTTCCGTTGGCAGAATGGAGGCCTGTTTGAGGTCTGGAGAAGATATAGCGAGCTGGTGGCGCAGTCTGTGTATTTACACTGGGGCAGATGGCTTGTTATTAGGAAGCCTCATCTTGGCAACAAGAGTAAATGCAACCTGTTGCCCTACCACAGATCGTTTTACAAAAAAAGTGTTGTCATAGTAGACTTGCCATCGTTATCAGGCAAACAAACTCAGGCTCTGCCCAATGTTTCCATTTCACATGGCTTTCTTTGTTGCTTGCTGTCAGTAAAAGTTACATAGTCCGATGGTTTTGAGTTTCTGTCATTTCTTAAGATACATATATATTAAAGTGATTGTTATAGTCTACCATAATTTAGCTTGCGGTAACTTTATTTTAAATTACGAACTTTTTAGATATTTGGAGTGCAAACATGACAAATTAATTTTGGGAAGCGTGTCAAAACTCTCATACCATAGGCTGCAGCAGTAAGACATTATATTAAATTGATTTGGTATTCCCTTCTATGCGGCAATAAATGATTAATAAGTGCACCAGTATCTAAGTTAGATATGTAAAATCAAATCTAGATAATTGGTTTGGTTGAGAAAACATTATGCTTTCATCGGTCTATGTGGCTTTAAAGCTGCATAACCCGAATTAGTTGAGTGCCCGCATCCTGTGTGGCAAGTCATGGGATTCGAACCTGGTGAGTTCAAATCCGACTGAATCAAACCGATGACTGAAGCATTTATACTTGTTGCTACCCAGCCTGTGTGCTCGGCATTACTAGGATAGTGGAATGAGAAAGACCAATTGTCCATGGTTGAAATCTCCTCTGCTCAACTTAAAGTTGCATAGTCCGATCATTTTGAGTTTCTGTAATTTTTCTGAGATAAATATATTCAATTGATTGTTATAATCTACCTTACTTTAGTTTGAAGAAAAATTGATTTTAAATGACTAACTTTTGAGATATTTGAAGTGTAAACATGCAAAATTAGTTTTGGCAAGCACACCAAAACTCTGACACCATAGCATTCTGCAGTAACAGATTCTATTAAATTGCCTCAGTATTCCCTTTTGTGTGACAACAAATGCTTAATAATTGCAGCAGTATATAAGTTAGATATGTAGATTCAAATCTAGATAATTGTTTTGGTTTTGAAAATTTGATGCTTTATCGGACTATGCAGCTTTAACACCAGACTGTTATGTGGACTTTATCCGGCGGATGGCGTCAGGGGTAATTGAATAGGTGCTTTATTTAGAACTTTCCTGGTGTTGCTCAATAGAGTGGAATAGTGGAAGTATGTCTGTTCATTCAATTTGCATAGTCCGATTGTTTTGAGTTTCTGTCATTTTTCTGAGATAAATATATTAGGTTTATCATTATAATCTACTTTACCTTAGTTTGAAGTAACTATTATGTTAAATAGCTAACTTTTGAGATATTTGAAGTGCAAACATGCTAAGTTAGTTTTGGCAAGCATTCCAAAACTCTGACACCAATGGCTTATTCAGTAACAGGTTCTATTAAATTGATTCAGTATACCCTTCTATGCAGAAATAAATGTGTAATAAGTGCATCAGTATCTAAGTTAGATATGTAGAATAAAATCTAGACAATTGTTTCGGTTTAGACATTTTGAATATTCATTGGACGATGCAGCTTTCATTCACAGAAGTCAATGGATGGCATAAAAATCAATGCATCCTGCATGAAGAAGTGTTACCTCATCAGTGTCGAAACCCAGCCGAGTCAAACCAATGACTTACAAAAGTGAATACTTGTCGCCACCTAGCCTGTTGCTCAGAATTTCTAGGATGGGTTAGCTCAGGATCAAGAAGATAATGTGACAGTGGAATATCGGGTCATAGTGCCAGAGACCAGGTTTCCCAGTGAGGCAGCCCTATAAAGTCTCCATGAGTGGGCACAGTCACAAGTCGGTACGCATCCTGATATGACCTAACCGGGCGCGGTGGCCGAATCGGTAGAGCACAGGGCTTGCGTGCGGAAGATCAGGAGTTCGCGAATTTGGTTCCCAGTCGAGTCAAACCAATGACGTAAAAATTGATAATTGTCACTTCCTATCCTGGTGCTCGGCATTCTTAGGATAGGGCAAGGACTGGTTAGCTCGGTGTCAGGATAATGTGACTGAGTGGGATATCGGGTCATGGTGCCAGTGGCCTGATTTCCCAGTAGGGCAGCACTATAAAATCACCATGAGTGCATACTGTCACAAGTCGGTACCCCTCCTGATATGACCTGAGATTTTGCTAGCACATAAAACAACAACAAACAAACAAACTGATATGACCTTAGATGTTTAAAATAGAAAACAGACCACAAAGTTCAGGTGTGATATACAAAATTATGGGAAGGAGAAGATGATGGGAGGTGGGCGGTTTGGACCGAAGGAACAGGACACGGGAAGAAACTACACAGATGCATGCCATGCATCACGTGAAGATTTAAGCCATGTGGTAAGAAAAGTCATAAAATATCCCATAGCAACTGGGCGTGGTGACCCGTCTTACCAATATAATCAGTCGGCATTCTCATTGTGCGGTATTATGATGGCAAATAAGCAATTAGGACCAGCAGCTATATATATACACACATAAATAATCATGTTTTCTGCTGCATGATAATAGCAGAATATTGTTTAAGCGCATCCTGCTTGCTCACATGACTGACCGTGAGCGGCCGGTGCAGCAAGCAGAGGGATGCCTGGGGGGGGGGGGGGGGGTGAAGGTGAGGCCTCCCGCCAGCCCACTCGCACTAAGTGGTTGGAGTGAACGGCTCATGACCTCTGACCCCTTGAGGGGGTGGTGAGGCGTCCTCCCACTCGCGACCTTTGACAGGGCGTGGGTGGTCACGCAGTTGCTCGTTAATCACGACTGCGTAGGCCGCCATTCATGTTGAGTTACTCACGCCCCAGGCCCCTCTCCCACGTCTCCCACCCTTGTCCCCGTCCAAGGCCACCCCACCACCTCGTCTCCCCCATCCGCGTCCCCGTGCCTTTGCTCCCCCGTCCCCGCCCCCGTCCCCGGCCCCATCCCCGTTACTTTTCTCTCCCGTCCCCGTCCCTGTCCCTTTGCTACCTCGTCCTTGTCCCCGTCCATTTGCTCCCCCATTCCCGCCTCAGTCCTCCTTCGGTCCCCCTATCACTGCCCCCCGCTCCACCGCCCCCATCTCCGCCTGGTCCCCTCGTCCATCTCCTAGACCCCCCCCCCCCCTGACCCCACCTCCACAATTCATGTCCAATTTCCCGTACCTGTTTGGTTCCTCCCCGCGCCCTCCCAGCTCCCCTCCCGCCCCCACGTCCAAGTCTCCCCGCCCCGTCCTCATCCCGGCCATCGCCCATTACTTATCAAGTAGTGAATTTTATGTTTGCTGGTAAATATTTATATTCATCTGAATAGAGTCTTTTTTTCATCGCCGAGGGAGCGGGATGTAGCTCAGGCAGTAGAGTGTCCACCTGTGAAGGTGTGGGTCATCCGATCGATCCTACTCAGTGCACCCATTTGCAGTTTGGGTTATTTTCCGTTCCAACCAGTGGTCCACAACTGGTTCATCAAAGGCTGTGGTATGTGATGTCCTGTTTGTGGGAAAGTGCTTATGAAAGACCCCTTGCTGCTTATCGGAAAGAGTAGCCTATGTGGCGGCAGTGGGTTTCCTCCAAAGAAATATGTCAGAATGACCATATGTCTGACGTCCAATAGCCGATGATATTAAAATCAATGTGCTCTAGAGGTGTTGTTAAATAAAACATTCAGAAATTCCATTAAGGGGTGTGTGAGTGGGTTACAACAAAGGATGGTATTCAGTAAGCTAGTGGCCTCATGGCTGATACCATTTAGAATATTACCAGTTTTTCAAAAAAAATATATTTTAATTGTGGCAAATGGATTTATTGATCTGAACATTTCTTTTTTCAGCATCATTTTGAGGCACTGATAAACCGGACTTTGCCAGATATCAATGGACTTTGTTCAGTTTCTTTCCATTTCCCCAATCCGGCGGGGTGTGGCAGAGCCTTTTTTTCAGCACTGAGGCACTGGTCTTCTGGCCATGCTTAACTTCAGTCATTTACACTATTTAATTACAAGAACAATTTTAAGATAAACAATATTGTTATTACATTCAGCTAATTAAGAGTTTGTGGTATATCTGGTCGGTGTATACATTCAGTATATATCATTTTAATATAGGTGGTGTCTAATGCCTAGTACACACCTACCGTTTGTGCGCACCCACCTACCATATACGATCTAAAACTGCCCGTTTCGCGCACAAAAATCGTTAGGTGTGCGCTCCCCGTGCACACCTAGCGATTGCGATTCGTGACTAAAAACTCAGTTTTAGGGCTAAAACGGGCCGATTACGATTGCGATTCACGATTCGAAAAATGAATCGGCCCGTTTTCAGTTTTAAGCGGGTCGGGTCGAGTCATGAGTTTTAGTGCGCAAATCGTATACGGTAGGTGTGTACCAGGCATTACTCTTACTAGTCTTAGTTAATTTTCTAGGCAGGAGTATGCCGGTATAATCTGGATTTAGGTATAATCCAAATTTAGCTAACTAAGTGGTTGCGATGTATCTAGTTTGTAGCCAGCGTTCAGTGTGAGTATTAGTATAGGACAGTCTGGATTTTGGTAAAATGTTAAGGGATGTTGGGGGGATTTGGTTGGTTGGTGGTGGAATTAGTCTATTGATCTTATTTATCCATGTAGCCTCCAAGTGCAATTACACACTGGGCGTTGCCCTTCAATAAGTCAACCACCATCTCTTCTGTTAAAGACATTCCCAAGTCTACCCACGTCTACCCACGTCTACCCCATCCGCTCCCCGTGCTCGATCAGTTTGACCCTTTGGACGCAATGCTCAAAGTTTTATCCTCTCAACGATAGTCGAGTCTGGCGCCCTTTCCATGTCGCAATGTATATACTATTGGATAGTATATATTATGCTATATCGCATGTATGGACGTATGTATGTATATATATATGTATATATATATGTATATATATATATATATATATGTATATATACACACACAGTAAAACCTCTCTAACCGACCACCTCCACAAATCGACCACTCCCCTATACCGATCGCTTTATTTGGGTCACAAAAATACCATTGTAAGGATGGTCTAAAGCTAAGATTCCATATATGCGGTATGTGGTATGCGAATGCGAATGCAGCAAAAAATCGAAAAGCATGTAAAGGCATAGTAGTGCTTCCATACATCCAAATGCGAACGCGAACGCGAACGCGAATGCGAATGCGGCAAATGGATCGACCCATGGACCGATCGGTGCGAATGCAAATGCAAATGCTACTGCGTTTGCCATAGAAAACAATAGTAACTGACTTTCCTTCACAAATTTGGAGCAAAAAATTCCAAAAATGGGATGGGTATCTTTTTTTTTTTTGGTTTGTTTAGCAACCCCAAAACACAAAAAGAAGACATCCACTATTGGAGGTCGGCATGGGTATCTATGGCGCACACCGCATTCACATTTGCATGCCGCATACCGCATACCGCATGCCGCGTATATGGAATCTTAGCTTAACTCCCTAGAGCACCCACCTCCCTAAATGGACCACTTAAAGTCGGTCCCATGGTCGGTCGATTTAGAGATTTGGACTGGCTCCGTGTGACTGGGTGCCACCTCGCCCGACCATCTGGCCGCCACACCCGCCCGGCGGGTTACCTGGGTGCCACGCCCACCTCGACTCGTGCCCCTCCCACTGTTACTGCACAGGCGAGGCGTGAAATGGACCCCGGTACCCATGCGCGGCGTGGCCGCACTTCCGGTGTCCGAAACAAACTCACGAAGCACAAAAATACAAACAAAAAGAGGTCCTTAAAATCTAAATCCAAGCGAAGCACACTGCACTACATTTAGAAGTCGGACTGTTGTTCGTTGATGCCGAGACTTATGCCCCGGTCACATACACGTTAGTGAACGAAGTTGAACGTAGTGGAGGCTAACGTGGGTCAAACGTGGTGTAAGTATGTTAAACTACGTTGAAATACGTTAATGTACAGCAGGTTTTGGTACGGATAAACACGTTATGGTATGGATAAATACGTTACGCTACGGACGCCGGTATGTTCAACTACGTTCAACTAGGTTAGCCTCCACTACGTTCAACTATGTCCACTAACATGTATGTGACCTGGCCATCACTCCATGTACCGGGCGCCGTGGCAGACTCGGTAGAGCGCGGGCCTCGCGGGTGAGAGATCGGGAGTTCGGTTCCCGATTCCCGGTCGAGTCGAACCATTGACTTATAAAATTGATACTTGTCACTTCCGAGCCTGGCATTCGACAATAATAGGATAGGTCAGGAACTGGTTATCTCAGTCTCAGGATAATGTGACTGAGTGGGATATCATCAGGCCACAGTGCCGGTGGCTTGATTTCCCAGTGGGGCAGCACTATAAAGTCACCATGAGTGCACACTGTCACAAGTCAGTACAAGTCCTGATATGACCTTAGATGTTGCCAGGGCGTAACACTCCAACAACACATCAGCCTTACCCCAGATACTCCTGATTTATCTAGTTGAACCTTTTTTTTCTTCTTCTTTCAAAACAACCCCAAAACCCCCAACTAATCAAAGGCAGAACAAAACTGAAAAGCCTGCTTGTTTATGCGATATGAAATTTGTACGTACCTTTGCTATTTTAGATTCTGGTAGGCTCCATAGTAGCCTACATGAAAATGACATCACCGTTGCAAGCGAACTCCCCCTACCACCCCTACCCACACCCACACCCACCCACACAAATATCACACACAAACCAACAAAACACAGAAGGAAGACACACACGTTATCTAAGAAATATAAGGAATATAGGACCTAAGTACAGACATCTCCAGACCATAATATCAAGGCATATAATGGAGCTAGTCATAATACAATCTTTTTATTATTAATACCCAACAGCTCTAATTAATCACTACCTATTTCCTATCTTTTGATCTTAAAAAAAAGAAAATGTAGCCCTATCTTAAGTTCATGCACAAGCAAAGGCAGATATCGTCGGTACCACAATCAAGACCTGCTGACAGTAAAGATTTGTCACACTCCTATGATTAACAAGTTGCCAAAGATACAGGCTGTTCTGGTTAAATCCGTATATAATAGCCGAACTTGTTGTGGAAAGCAGGGATGAGTAGACAAATACAGGAGTAATTTATGCCATACTAGCTGTCTGAAAGAGTAAAGCCCCATTAATTTGAAGGAATTCTAGGTGCACTACATATACAACCACCTAGGATGGCGGGCGGGGGCGGTATTAGGGTGGGGGAGATCGGGCTTGGGGGGGGGGGGGCATTTTCAATGACTTCCCCAAAATGTCCTGATATGTCTGCATAAGATATCCGATTTTGTATTATTAACACTTTTTTGTTTGTTTAAAGTCACACTTATAGACCTGATATATAAAACTCCCAGCCAGTCCCCCTCATCGTTGCACATTTAACCCCAGAGTATCTGCATACACAACATTGGCTTGGGATGTTTATGTGAGTGTGGTAATTCATCTGCTTGTGTTAAAGCTGCATAGTCCGATGGAAACAACAAATTTTCAAAACCAAAAGAATTATCTAAATATGATTGTACATATCTAACTTAGATACTGGTGCACTTATTAAACATGTGTCACCATATAGAAGGGAATACTGCGGCAATTTAATAGAAAATGTTATTGCAGAGGACTATGGTGTTAGAGTTTTGGCGTGCTTGCCATAATTAATTTGGTATGTTTGCACTTCAAATATCTCAAAAGTTAGCCTTTGAAAATAAAAGTTACTTGAAACTAAAATAAGGCAGATAATAACGATCAACTTAATATATTTATCTCAGAAAATGACAGAAACTCAAAACCATCGTACTATGCAACTTTAACGTTAGTAACATGGGCGGCCATTGGTGAGCCAGGGTTGGTTGTGTTAGACATGGTCTATTTAAGCAGCGGAGCCTCTCACGTGGATTAGCACCCGTCACCTTGCATCTGAAGCCCCTGTCACACCTCGCCGGATTGAGGAAACGGATAGAGCCAGAGAAAAATATTCTAGTCCGGTGTGATTCGGACATGAGATGTATCCATTATGTAACGGACGGTAACGGATGGGTAACAGATGGTAACAGACGCGTAACAGAGGGTAACGGATGGTAATGGTTGATAATGTATCTAACGATCAACGGACAATTCAGTATACAAAAAAACAAAACTATAACAAACGTCAACGGACGTGTAATGGATATTTAACGGATGGGAACGGATGGGGAACGGACGGGGAATGGACAGTAACGGCTATTAACTGCATACATCAGTCCGGTGCAATCCGTTACAAGTTTTGTGCATGCTCAAAACTTGTAATGGATCGGACCGGATATCAACAGATATGCAACAGACACAAACCGGACTTTGCCAGATATCAATGGACTTTGTTCAGTTTCTTTCCGTTTCCCCAATCCGGCGAGGTGTAACAGAGCCTTTAGGGGCATGCATCAAGTATGTATTGGCAGACATTTCGGCCAATAGCTGCCAACGCGCCTTCTGGCGACAGTGCGATGGGTGGTGGGTAGATTCTAGAACTTACCGACTTATAAGTTAGATGGCACGCAACCCGCCCTCTGACGACAGTGTCAGGAAATTGTGTTATGGGTGGATAGATTCTAGAATTTACTGACTTAGGCCTAGATGGCACGCAACCAACACAAAACTGCAAGAAAATGGCGATCCCAAATATAATAGCACATTTCAGAAAGGCGGGGTCATCTTTTAGGTTTTAGGGCCAGCATAATAAATGTTTTGTTATGAATCAAGTTCTTTGCAAAACAGTTTACACCTGCATATACATCTAGAAAGAAACAATTTTAGATTTAGAATAACAATTATTTTTATAGTCAATCTTTCGTATTTTATTCACATTTCCATTATTTATGATGATTCATAGCAAGGGTTCTGCAGTCGTATCCTCTGAATCAAATGCTAGATAATTCTAGAACTACATCGACCTAGATTTAGAGCTAGATATGTATATCTACTAATTTAGGTACTAGTCATCTAGTTGCTACTAGTTATATTTCTGATCAAGAAGCCAGGGCATCACACACTGATTGATTGGTCAAAACCTCCTATGACATTGGTACTGTGACCATGATAGTGTGCATGTCCAAGTTGTTAGTGAACCAGACCCGTGTATGTTTCTGTACACTTAGTGCACCTGCTGAGTGTTTGTAATGAGCTTAAACTGTTGACAGTGTCCAGTCAGGCTTTGCAATTCCAGGGGGATGAGTGTGTCAGGGGTTGTTGCCCTGAACTCACCTCACCAGGTGAGGGCAACACACACCAGTAGGTCAGGGTAGGCTAGACACGTCTTGGAGTCTAGATGGTCTAGTGATAAAGTCCACGTCTGTGAATGGAGGTTTAGCCATTCGTCCGACTGTAAATAATCTAATTATTATAATAATCTTTTTTGTGTGTGTTGAGGCTGTATTTATACTGTCCATAGCATATAAGCCTGGGTATTCAGGCTTGTTTTCAATGCTGGCCAGCTGTAGTGTTGCAATGTGTTATCTTATCACACAGTAGGTGCTGATAAGGTATTTGATTGCCTGCATTTCAGTAGCAGATAGATGGTTGGTCTGGTTAGTAGCCTATGTTAAATTCTTTTTGATTTTCTGGGCATATATGTGTCTTATTTTTTTCTACTCTTACTACTAGGCTAGCCTACTCCTATTTACATATCATAGGCTTGTACGTAGCTGTGTGGTGTGCTATCTGGCTACTATTGTCATGGTTACCTTCCATTGGGCGTCCCGCTGGTGGGCCGTGACATATCACATCCCCCTTTGCAGTGCAGCTCAGTGGGGGTTTCCTAGCCTTATTTTGCACAGATATTTATGTATGTTTTTAGGTCAGGAATTTGTCATTCCTTTACTGTTTGGGCATTCCACACCTTGGCAGCCATTTCCAGCATGCTTCTCTAGTGATCTTTTATTTGGCTTCTGGTCTACTTTAGTAGTGGCGCATTAGTTGCTCTAGTAGCCCTTTGTGGTGTTGTTAAGAGTTTATTGTTTGGACTATAGCTATATGCTAATGTTTACAGATGAATTATTCTCCTATTTTCTAGTAATTTTACTTTGGTTCTTTTGTGTATGTCATAGGTGGGGCGCAGCTTGTCTACTCTGAGGAAGATTTTCAGGGCTCTGTTCCATAGTGTTTACAGTTTTTTTAGAAGTTCATTTTTCACACCCTTGTAGATTACATCTCCATAGTCAAAATAGGGGAGCACGATGCCTTTGAAGATTTTTAATGACATTTCTTGTGTCATGTAGTCTGTTAGCTTTGCAAATAGCCACAGTTTGTGGTTTATCCTTTGGACAATTTTGTTTATACATAGGTTGTAGATGTTTGAGCTTGTTTTGTGTTGGGTTTGGCTCTCCAAGGTCGATCCGAAATAGGGAAGGACGTTAGATAGCTAATGGTTTTAGTTCTAAGTGTAGGTGTTAGTGGTTTTATTTTCTGATCACCTTTGTAGTGGGTGCGAATAGTATATTAGTTTTTTGGTTTGGGTTTTACTACCACTTATGAAATAGCCTACTCTACATTTATAGGCTTGTACATAATTTGTAGCTGTTCGTTATCTACTGAGGGTGGTCCAGATTACCCCCTTGGGGCAGCCCAGTTTGTGGGCCGTGACCTATCACATGCCCATCTGGGCCTGTATGCACCAATCAGGGTTAGGTATCCCTGCACGTCTAAATGTGAAAATTTGGTATGCACCAATCGGAGTTAGCGCTAACCGCGGTGGGTTAACCGCAGCTAAGGTAAACCACCTTGTGAAGTGGGTTTAGGGCCTATCCGGTGCGGTTAGTGTGCGTGTATGGGCATCACTCTATTCATTGCGATCATATTTAACAGAATTACATACACAATAAGTGAAATTTGATCAATTTAACCCTAAATTCGAAGCGTTATTAAGACTACCGCCGCATTGGTGGCGATATTAATATTTATATTTTCGAATCGACGAACGTAAAGTAAACAAATCGCCGCATCGATGTCGCCTTCCATACTGGCGGCGGCGGCGGTTTGTTTACTGTACGTTCGTCGATTCGAAAATATAACTATTAATATCGCCGCCAATGCGGCGGTAGCCTTAATAGTGCTTCGAATTTAGGGTTAAATTGATAAAATTTCACTTATTGCGTATGTAATTCTGTTAAATATGATAGCATTTAATATATTTGAACCTAATATATGGCTACAAACGCAGAGGGACTTCCCAAATCTATAAATAAACTCACAGTTAGCTATCCGTCCAGGCTAGAACATTGGTGCATACCGATTCACACACATCTCCAACCCACCGCTACCCCGGGGTAGCTATCCGCGGCTAGCGCCTTAGCCTCGGCTAAGCCTATCACTGATTGGTGCATACGGGCCCTGGGGTTTTGCCCCAGGGTGTCTACAGGGTCTCCCTATTTTTACATATATATTGTTCTATGTTCTATGTTCTATATAATAGAGATGGTTCGGATGGCAAAAGAAGGCAAGTGACCAGTGGATTACAAGGAATTTATAGTTTATTGTCTGATGTAATCCATATATCTGGCTGAAAGATATAATAGGCAGTGCCATATATAATTACATATTACGTTTAGTACAGATCAATTAGAACCAAATCTATAAATACATAAATGTGATTTAACGTCGGAAGAATGCCTAAGGCATGACGGGCTCTAGATAAAACCTGTGTAGTACACGGCTGAACGACAACGTAGTGTAAATACGGGCGAAAATAGCTTTAGTATGGGACAGTAACTAGAAACTGTGGTTCCAGGATCAAATGGCTACATATATAGGCACAGAGTTGGTGAAATGGGAGAGAATGCTAAAAGACAAGATGGCAGCCATAGAACGCCGTCGATTTCGCTTTTAAATCTTATTAAACTAGATATTTTATTAAATTTTTCAACTCAAAGTTAGTGGGGAAATATGAAGACATATACAAAGAATAAATGTTGCTTCTTAGATTGTGAAATTAGGCTCACATTTCATTTCCCCGCTTTTCCGGCCGTTTATATAGGGCTGGTATTTACCCGTATACTGCGAGTACCAGGTGAATCCTTTAACTAGACGGGCTTGAGCACAGTGCTGCTAGAACCTTCCCTCACAGGCAAGCCAATAGATATGCAAGCAGGCACCACCTAGTGGAGGAAGGAAGAACTAGTCCTTTCTCAGCATTTACGTCATTTGCAGGCCCAAGTAGGTGAGTGACCCGCAAATAAGTCCTTGTCAGGCATCCTAAGCCCGCTAATGCCTAAAAGCCTCGCCCAACTTCAGAGGTAATGTGGGTTCGAATTCCACTCTGGGTATGCCAACCTAAAATCATTGGCAACAAAACAAAAAGACACATTTAAATGTTCATGATATATAGAATGTATAATTTATTATGTGTGTATAAAAGGGGCGGAGCTCTAACCTAATACTTATGATTATTATTATTATTTATTATTACTTCTATTATTATGTCCAATCATTGACTTGCCCTTATTTGCCCCGGTGTTGCCTACACCAGCGCCACCACCAGTCAGTCCCGTCTTGTGCACGTGCCGGGCAGTCATTCTCGGCCCAGATTTCAAACCTTTACCGGTAAGCCTGTATTATGCTTAGCCATGATGCAAATATAGCGTCCTACTTTATATATATATATATATATATATATACACG
This sequence comes from Branchipolynoe longqiensis, assembly GCA_030323885.1. NCBI lineage: Eukaryota > Metazoa > Annelida > Polychaeta > Phyllodocida > Polynoidae > Branchipolynoe > Branchipolynoe longqiensis. Next base: position 36,290 of record JASIRB010002224.1, on the reverse strand, counting down.
GTTGCATCCTTCAGATGGGTTTGAACTAATAATGTTTTCAAATAGCATTCATACATAATATCTACCAGAGATGCTAGGCTCATTCTAAATATTGACATTGTAATATCATAACTATATCTTCCTTTTTTTTATCACAAAAAAAACCCTACCTAGATTCATTAGTTATTGGGGTTTTATGTCCTGGCAACATCTCACGTCATATCAGATGAGTGCCAACTTGTGACAGTGCACACTCATCGTGACTTTATAGTGCTACCCCACTGGGAGACCAGAATGCCGCACCATGACCTGGGCCCATATGCATGGGTCGGTGTTAGCGGCGTTTGGTGTTAAAGACTGACACCGTTTAGCTATCACCGAGGTCGGGAATTAGGTCACATGGTATGTAGGGGCACGTAACACTTTGATTATAGCTAAACGTGCAGTTATTTATAGATTGGTGAAATCCCTCTGAGCCTGTTGCCGTCGAGCAGTGCTATTTGTTTCGATTCGACAATATTAATATCACCGCCGATGAGGCGGCAGCGTTAATATCGCTTCAAATTTAAGGTTAATTTGATGAAAGTTCACTTATTGCGTATTTAATTCTGTCAAATATGATCGCATTGCATAGATTTGGGCGTAATCAGTACCTAACACCACCGGGCATCAGCTAGCCTTCCTATTGCTGAGCCTGTTGCCGGCGAGCACCGCTATTTGTTTGTGTACATTCGTCGATTCAACAATATTAATATCGCCACCAATGCGGCGGCTGCATTAATATGGGTTCGATTTTAGGGTTAATTTGATGAAATTTCACTTATTGCGTATGTAATTCTGTTAAATATGACAGCATTTGTCCCTAATCGCTACCTAACACCGCCGGGCATCAGCCAGCACTGCGTGGGTGGCGGCGGCGATTTGCTTAGTTTACATTCGTCGATTCGACAATATTAATATCCCCGCCGATGCCGCAGCAGCATTAATCTCGCTTCGATTTTAGGGTTAATTTGATAAAATTTCACTTATTGCGTATGTAATTCTGTTAAATATGCCAGCATTGTATAGATTTGGGCCTAATGGGTGCCTAACACCAACCTTAAACCACCTATGGAACAGGGTTACCCTAACCTAATTTAGGCTTGTGGTGTTAGGCCTATCACTGACTCTTGCATGCCACTTCTCGCCGCTAAACGGGGGATTCCCGCCAAACACAGTTTTGGCTCGCTAACACTGACCCATGCATACGGGCCCTGATATCCCACTCAGGAACAATATCCTGACACTGAGCCAACCAGTCCTTGCCCTATCCTAATACTGTTTTATGTCCTTGCAACATATAAGGTCATATCAGGACAGGTACCGACTTGTGATAGTGCACTCATGGCGACTTTATTATAGTGCTGCCCCACTGGGAGACCAGGCAGCCAGCACCATGACCTGATATCCCACTCAGGCACATTATCCTGACACTGAGCCAACCAGTCCTTGCCCTATCCTAATACTATCGAGTGCCTGGCTAGGAAGGGACAAGTATACATGTTTAAGTCATCGGTTTGACTCGACCAGGGTTCGAACCCGTGGGTTTTATTCACATGATCTACCAAAAAAGTAAGGTCCATGTTAACAATAAATCTAGTAATATATCTTTTAAACAAAATGTCAGAAACTCAAACCCATCAGGTTATGCAGCTTTAAATTAACTCACCATTCCTTCTATGCAGCAAATAAATGCTTAATGAGTGCACTAATTGGCTATATAGGATCAAATCTAGGCAAGTATTTCAGGTTTTTTTTAAAGTTTATGTTTTTTATCGGTCAATGCATCTTTAAACTCATAAAGGCTTATATCCCACATAACAAATTACCGTGTTGAATCTACATAGCAAATATGCCAAATATGCACGCCAATAACAAATTCACACTAATCAGTATAATCTATCCAAAGACAGCGCGACTGGGGTGGGGTATGCCTTGTGGGGCGCCCCTACCGGCCACCCCCGGAGTGACTGGTGATCGATGGAGATATCACACCTACATATAGATTTCACATTTCCTCGTCGCTTTGTCAGAGCGAGCAGTGTGTTCCCGAGACGGCTCGCCCTCATCTCATAATGCTATAAATGTGATGTATCTGCTGGACACAATACATTGATACACACCCACCCACATGTACACATACACATACACAAACACACACACATCGTGAGTTGCATTCATGTCCCTGTGGTCCGGGACTGAGCGGGGACATGTGCAGGACATGGTGTGTGTTAGATAAAGTATTCACCCCGTACTCGCAGTACACGGGTGAATACCAACCCTATATAAAAACGGTCGAAAAGCGGGTTAAGGAAATGAGAGCCTAATTTCACAATCTAAGAAGCAACATTTATTCTTTACATATGTCTTATTGATAGCCCGCTACCTTTGATTTGAAAAATATAATATAATATCTAGTTTAATCAGATTTAAAAGTGAAATCGAGGGCGTTCTCTGGCCGCCATCTTGTCTTTTTGCATTCTCGCCCATTTCACCAACTCTGTGGCAATATATGCAGCCATTTGATACTGGAGCCACAGTTTCTAGTTCAGGTTCCATACTAAACCTATTTTCGCCCGTATTTACACTACGTTGTCCTTCACCCGTGTACTACAAGTACCGGGTGAATCTTTTATCTAGGTATGTGTGAGCAAGAGGGGGTAAGGATTAGTGGAGAAGACCGAGACAGAGAGAGAGTGTGTGTGTATGTGTGTGTGTTGCAGGGTGTACTTGATTATTATGGCGAGCCTGTGGAAATGGGTAAGTTATTCGCAAAATCCGACCAATTTAACATTGAAGGATCTTGGGAACGGTGTGTGTGTGGGGTGGTGGTGCAGGAGTATGTATGTGTGTATGTATGTGTGTATCTCCCAATAGCCGATGTATACTTCTTGTGCTGGGGGTTCGTTAAAAAAACAAACAGTGATGTATATACAGCCCTGTTTACACTGGCGATGTAAAACGCCTCATATAAAACGACTCGCCTAGATTGATTCACATTTGCTGTGTAAATGCGACACTGTGGCATTTTAGGGCTGAATCAATTCATATGAAATGCTTCATGTATACCGGGTCGCCAGGTGGTTTATGTGAAGCGATTCAGCTGGTTCCTGGGCGGCGACTAAACAAATAGCAGTACTCGCCGGCTACAGGCTCACCACATGGCTGCTGGTTCCCGGCGCCGACACACTTTGAAACTCGGTCCGTGTAAACATGCCACTACATCGCTTCATATAAATCAATTTGTCTAGATCATTTTAAATTTGCCTGTGTAAACACAGCTTAGGTTTGATTGATTGGTGGTTGTTTTACGCCGTGTCGGCAGCATAGGCCATATTCATGGCGAGAAATGTTTGTTTTTTGTTCAAACCATCGCTTTTACATGTAAAAGCAGACAATCAATTATGTGCCAATAGACACTCATTAAATTAGAAAGCTCACAATCATATATTTGTGGTCAAGGGAAACAAATTCCCATAGAAAAAGAAAAGTTTTATTAATAATTGATAGAATCTATTTAGTAAACTATATGAGGTGGTACAGTCCAGCTGCCCTCAAAAAGGCTAAAATGTTTTCCTGTTTTACCTTAGTAAAAAGGTCATGCATACTGTCTGCAGTGTAGAACTGTTGGCGCAGGGCCAAAAAATCAACGCAACTTAGTAAAATGTGTTTGAGTGTCAGCGGGGACTGACACCCAATACATTCAGGGGGAGGTTCCCCCTTGAGCAGAAAAGCATGTGTAAGCCACGAGTGGCCAATACGGCAGCGGCTAAGGACCACTTGGTCCCGCCGACCTCCCGCATGAGTCTGTGGTGGCTTTCCCACAGATGGTTCAATTTCTTTAAGTTTATTAATGTTTTCATCCCACTCATGTTGCCATTTGGATTTTATGTGGGTGGCTATTAGTGGTTTCAGATCAGAGTGAGGGATCAAACACGGTTCAAGATCACAGTTCAGGGCCTTCTTCGCAGCCCGATCAGCTCGTTCGTTTCCTTGTATGCCGGCATGGCCAGGCACCCAGCACAGGTGGATGTCATACCCATCCGTTGTCAGTTGGTTCATTTTATAAATGACCGTTGCTAGAATAGGGTGATTCGTTTTCAGTCCAGCAACAGCCAGGAGGCAAGAGAACGAATCACTGTATATAACATAGTTAGTGTGGTTGGATACCTCGATACACTCCAATGCGAGAAGGAGTGCTCGGGCTTCTGCAGTGAAAATCGAGCTCTGATCGGGCAAACGTACACCAAATTTTTCCCGTCAGCAGACTGCCGCAGCAGCTACCCGGCTTTGGTCTTTTGAACCATCAGTGTATATGGAGAGGTGGTCTGCAAACTGGCCTTGAATCTCTGCATGCAGTCCTTGGTACTCGAGTGGATGTGTCCCAGACTTCCTCAGTTCCGTGAGTCGGAGGATAACCGATGGCTTTCTCAATGACCACGGGGGATGTTCTGGGACTTTGGCATCCTCCAACACGTCCAAATCCACGCCCAAGGCCTCCAAATGAGGTTTCATGCAGAGCCTCAGTGGCCGGATGTAATTTGGCCTGGCTTCATACCTGGATTCGTCATGTTGCTCGAATAGACAATTGTGTGCAGGATTCGATGCATTAGTTTTTATCTTGACTACATATTGCATGGCCAGTTTGATTCTCCTGTTGTTAAGTGATGGTTCATTGGCTTCGACGTAAAGGCTCTGAATCGGTGAGGTGCGGAAGGCCCCAAGGGCCAGGCGCAGTCCCTGGTGGTGGATCGTGTCTAGCAGCCCAATATATGATTTCCTTGCGGAAAGTTACTATGCTGCAATCCACTCGTGAACCCGAACCAAGGTTCTGTACACGGAGAGCAGAACATCTCTGTCCGCTCCCCACTCTGAGCTGGACAGCACCCTCAGAATATCCAGCGCTTTCAGGCATCTTGTTTTCAGGTACTTTATATGTGGCACAAAAGACAGTTTTGCATCGAGAATGAGGCCCAGAAATTTGGTTTTCTCAACAACTTTAATGGGATCCCCATCCAGGGTCAGCTCCGGTTCCGCATGTATTCTACGCAGCAGGCAGAAGTGCATGCAGACTGTTTTGAAACCGTTCAGAACTGACCATCGATGGATCCCATTTATGCTTGGTTGTAGCTGTCTCTCTATGACATTCATGTTAGCACCGCTGTAATATAAAACAAAGTCATCCACGAAAAGACTACAGGAGACCCCCCGCTTTACAGCAGCAGCAATACCATTGACCTTGACCCCGAAAAGGGTGACGGCCAGTATGCTGCCTTGAGGTACTCCTAGTTCCTGTGAGTGTAGGCTGGAATAGGTAGTCTTGACATAGACGCGGAAATGCCTGAAGGCTAGAAAGTTCCTGATGAAAATTGGCAAGTGGCGACGAAGGCCAATCGCATGAAGATCCTCCATGATGCCATGCTGCCACGTTGTGTCATCGGCTTTTTCGAGGTCGAAAAAGACAGCCACAACATGCTCCTTCTGAAGGAAAGCATCTCTTATGAAGGTCTCCATGCGCACCAAATGGTCGAGGGTGCTGCGGCCCCGTCTGAAGCCACATTGAAGGTTGGACAGGTGGTGTCCTGACTCCAGTAGCCAGACGAGGCGGTTGTTTACCATGCGCTCCATGGTTTTACAGATGCAGCTTGTGAGGACTATGGGACGATAGTTGTGGGCTTCACTCTGGTTTTTACCAGGTTTGGGAATCGGCATTACTGTCGCCACCCGCCAAGAGGTGGGGACGACACCCGACTCCCAGATGTTGTTGAAGAGTTGAAGCAACAGTCTCAGTGCCTGTTCAGGGAGATGTTTCAAAAATTGAAAATGAATTCCATCAGGTCCAACTGCTGTGTCATGCGAGCTTTCCAAAGAACACCTCAACTCACCCATACTGAACAGCTTAGGTGTATGTATACATGTATATATGTATGTGTGTATGCATGGGTATATGTATGTATGTATGTATGTATGTATGTATGTATATAACCCTCAATAACCAATGCTACTTTTTGTGCTGGGGGGTCGTTTAGCAAACAATGTATGTATATGTGTGCAGTTGGTTGGTTTTGGGAATTTTACGTCCTATGTGCAGGGACGAATAGTTTTGCGCCTGTCTTGACATGTTCTTGCCGGTGTGAAACCTCTATTTACTCCCTGAGAGAGTGCTGCTGGTAACTTGCAAAAGCCAGCAGCACTTCAACACTTTTGCAGCCAGCTTTCATGAAATGTCCAAGCACACAAAACACCATACCAGCTCGGTCGTTGGGAGAGCGGCAGTCAAGTAATGAAAGCAGTCTTTGTCGCATCGCGACCGACAGCATGATGATGACGTCCTTGTAACATCTAAAGTCATATCAGGACGGGTACTGACTTGTGACAGTGCACACTCATGGCAACTTTATAGTGCTGCCCCACTGGATAGTGCTGCCTCACTGGGAAATCAGGCTACTGGCAACATGCCTTGATATCCCACTCAGTCACATTATCCTGCCACTGAGCTAACCAGTCCTTGCCCTATCCTATTCGTGCTGAGCGCCAGGCTATGAAGCAACAAGTATTGTTTGTTTGTTTGTTGTTGTTTTACATTCTAGCAACATATAAGGTCATATCAGGACAAGTACAGACTTGTGACAGTGTGCACTCATGCAACTTTATAGTGCTGCCCCACTGGGAAACCAGTCTGCCAGCACCATGACCTGATAAGTGATATCCCACTCAGTCACATTATCCTGACACTGAGCCAACCAGTCCTTGTCCTATCCTATTAGTGCTGAGCGCCAGGCTAGGAAGCAACAAGTATCAATTTTATAGGTCATTGGTTTGACTCAACCAGGAACCGAACTCCCGATCTCCCACACGCGAGGCTCACGCTCTACCGATTCGGCCACCGCGTCCGGTGTGTGTGCATGTATGTATGCATGTATGTATATAAGTATATATATGTATGTAGGCATGCATATATGTATGTTTGTGTATGTGTGTGTGGGAGTGGGGGGGCATTGTGCCCGTGCGCTAAAGCTAAGATTCCATATATGTGGTATGCGGCATGCGGCATGTGAATGCGAATGTGGTATATGCGGAATAGATATATGCCAACCCCCAATAGCCGATGTTTACTTTTTGTGCTGGGATATGGTTAAACAATAAAACACACCAACAAAGTTACCCATGACATTTTTTTTGGTTTTTCCTCCAAATTTGTGAAGGAAGATCAAAGTTACTATTGTTTTCTATGGCAAACGTAGCAGTATTTGCATTCACATTCGCACTGATCGGCCCATGGGTCGATCCATTTGCTGCATTCGCAATCGCATTCGTATTCGCACATTCGAACGTATGGAAGCACCACTATTCATTTACATGCTTTTCGATTCTTTGCCGCATTCGCATTCGCATGCCGCATACCACGTATAAGGAATCTTAGCTTAAGTGTGTCACGGAGCAATCAGTGGGTGCTTAAATGTAAAATGGTGTTGAGCTTTTATATTGGCAGGGCCTTCCTACTCCTACCCGACTGCCCTCAGCTGTAGGTGTAAAGTGGGGGGCCTAAGCCAAGACACCCCTCTGGGCCGCCTCCAAAACACCAATTCAAAGGCGATGGGATAGGGATGAGCGGGTGGGCGGAATGCGCAGGCGCCTAACAGATTGAGCCGCTAAATGGTGGATACATGGCTGGGGGCAGTGTTTTGTGCAAAGGTCTAGCTGTCGGGCGACGGGCTGACGGCGATACCCTACCCCGCCCGTCTGCACACACCGGCTTGCGGGGAGCCGGGGGAGCCGGGGGCCACAAATGTGGCCTTGCCATGGTCGGTTCGTGTTGACAGCGCGATTTGGGTGCTGCCCCCTGGTGCTTCTTTTATAAACACACCCCACGATACACCCACACACGTATAATATATATATATTGTATGTGTGTGCATACATAAATATATGTACACATATATAATTATATATATATAAATATAAATATATAATATTCCCATGTATATCAATATATCGATATGTACGTACTGATATTCAGTGATAATTACATATACATGCATATAACTGTGCATAAACACATATATGCGCACGTATATGTGCATATATATCATTTATATGCATAGATATGCCCGTGCATATGCACATATACACATATATAGATCTACATGTAAACATGTGTACATATATACATATATACATACATATGCACATATATATTTATATATGTATGCATATAAATTAAAATATTATAAACACACATATATATATGCTGTTTAAGAATTATATGCGTATTGTAACCCGGAATATCCCTCCTTTCCCTCATCACTCACTCAGCTCCATGGACTGATGGAGCTATCCTAGTCATCTACTGTGCCAGCCTCCCCAACCCCACCTCCGATGGTGGCGCCACCACCCCTGCACACTCTAACCACCACTCACTGTACCGCTGTACTTCTTTTCATTATGTAGACAACTATTATATATATATATATATAAATTCACACATAATCTCTCTCTCTTTGAGCCGTGAGCGAGGCAGTAGGTCAGTCATGGTTAGTGTGGTGGGGTGGGGTGCCCGTTGGGTGCGCCACTCTTCAGAACATGGAATATTTGGAACTGGAATGAAAGATTAGTAGAACTTCTGTTAATTTAACCTCGGATATTATGATATGTATTATATATTTATATTTAAGAGACGCAACAACGGTAGACTGGCCGGTATAATTTATTATTCTCAATCCTTCTGATCCACCATCAATCAATGTCCATTTGTGTCAAACAGTATAGGTGCAACTAGAGTAAATTAGAGTCAATTACCAATGGCTGGGGTACCCCGCCCTACCGAACAACATATCAATTAACAATCAATTAAACAACCAACAACAACAAAAGTCCCACGTACACCGATGTGCTCAGGGTGTGGGTCAGGCAGGCAGTGACGCCGGTCGCCGGCCACCAACGTGGCGGCGATTCAGGCTGCGGTGCCCTCCGTCGGATCGAACCCGAACCCACCGGGTTACTGCGATAGTGGCGCCGGCTGGTAGTACTGACCTCACACGCCGGGTTCACTGGCGGATCAGCTGGCGTCTACCTGGCGCCCAGACACACGGGCGCCAACTAGCTCTACTTACACCAGTATATATGTATGGACATATATACAAAATATTATTTTTATGTGCTGTATAATGCATTATGCGAGTATAAATGCAAGGGTAAGATGTACATCCTATATTTCCTCGTGCGCATTTGTGGAGCGCCCTCCCCCCCCTTCCCGGGCGGTATGTATACACACATGTATAATAAACAAGTATTTCCCGAGGGGGGATAATGCCTAAGAGATTCTGGACATAGCCAAGGTCGATTCACATTCCAGAAGATCGAACGATTCAAAGCCCCCCCGCCCCTCCATATTAGGGTGGTGATGAGTTTATTAACTGAATTTAGCTTTCAAACTATTTAACAAACACCAAACTGTGACGTCAACCTGACGGGTCTGAAGCAAGGTCTATCGCATCTGGCAGGTCATGACATGTTGCTATGGGTACCCACTGGGACACCAGGCTGCCAGCCCCATAATCCGATATCCCACTCAGTCACATTATGCTGATACTGTGCTAATCAGTCTTTACCTTATCCTACTAATACCGAGCGCCAAGTTAGCTGGCGACAAGCATAACTTTTGTAACTCATTGGCTTGACTCAGCTGGGGTTCGACCCCACGACCTCCCCCGCAGGAAGCCAAGAATTTGATTCTACATACTCCAGTTATGTTTCCACACGCATATATGTATATATCTATACATATACAGTAAAACCTCTCTAAATCGACCAACCATGGGACCGACTTTAAGTGGTCCATTTAGGGAGGTGGTCGGTTTAGAGAGTTACAATATCCTTACAATGGTATTGTTGGGACCCAAATAAAGCGATCGATATAGGGGAGTGGTCGATATGTGGAGGGATCGGTATAGAGAGGTTTGACTGTATATTTTACCTTGGTACTACAGCTCTGGCTACTTGTAGCCCAGGGAGAAGGAAGCACATCCGGGTTCAGCAATTAGCATAATCAGGAGGAAGTGGTTGTGTCAGCGCATAAATGCAAACAGAAGAAGAAAGAGCACTCATCAGAAGGGGATGAGTACATGAGGGCATGGAAGAAGAAGCCGCTCATGAAGAAGAGCAAGAAGACTAAGAAAAGGAGGAAACACAAATCCTCTTCCTCTGACTCTTCCTCTGACTCATCTTCAACAAGCTCTGACTCAGATACCAACCACCCAGGGAAATATGCGAAGTCTTGTGGCAAGGAGACAAAAAAGTGTAAGGTGCAAAGGCGGAAGAAAGTCCACATAACTACCCTTATGAGGAAGACGATCCAGGGGCACTTCAACACGTTTAAGCCGGCCGAAGTGATTATCAAGATGGCTGAGAAGTTCATGGGGATCAAAGGGATCCCGGAATCCACCATTAAGGAAATCGATTCAGAAGTCAAGCTCACCGAGGAGCGTAAAAAGTCTGAAACGGTCCTGCATACAGTACACAAAGGGGTATTCTCGGCCCTCACGGCCATCGCGCCTATAGGCAATAGGATAATGGCGGAGAACAAGTTCTCATCGTTGTGCAATGATATGAATGGGGGGATTGCTTTGCTGATGGCGACAAGCAACTTCCTCTCATACAGACATTTTGAGAACTTTTTCGAGGCTGTCTGCACGGATGCAGGCAAGAAGGTAGCCAGATCTAAGAAGGTCACCGACAATGACGGGAAGGAATATACGTTATTCCTTGCCCCCATGCCCATTAAGGGGAAACCACTGGACAAGATGAAGATGTTCGGTGGGCAATTCCAGTACTTGTTTAAACCAAGTGGAGACGAGTTCAAAGTGTGGCAAACATATGGAAATGGACAAGAAGTCCACAGATGCGAATCCTAACTGCTTCAAGAAGATGAGGCAGGATTTTCTAAACCGGCGAACTGGCCAACGAGGAGGCCGGTTCGGGACAAACTTCAGCGTACAGGCCTGGGGAATGGGCCAGAGGCAGTCGGTCGGCTGGTACAATGGGAACAGGCCCTTCAAGAGGGAGTTCAATGCCCAGAAGCCGTTCCCCCCACCCAGAGAACAAATAGAAGTGGCAATGCAAAAAAGCATATTCCAAGCTGGTACCCTCAATAATTGCCTGCTGGAATGGAATAGAATTACAGATAATTTAACTATCCTTAGTCTAGCTGAAGGGGTAAGAATACCCTTGATAGAAGAACCTATTCAAAATAGCATACCTTTCCCTTACCGATTTAACTGTTCAGAACGCAAAGCGTTAGAGGATCAAGTCCTTAAATTCTGTGAAAAAGGCATCATAGAACCAGCACTACATGTGGCTGGGGAATTCATATCTAATATTTTCTTGCGACCCAAACCAAATGGAAATACAAGACTAACTTTAGATTTAACATTATTCACCAAATTCATAGAATACAAACATTTAAAAATCTTTTCCTTAGACACAGCAAGAGACTTAGTAACGCAAGGCTCCTGGCTAGCCAGTGTGGATCTTAAAGATGCATACTATACACTACCTATCTATGAACTTGATCGGAAATATATCAGATTTTGTTGGAACGGCAAACTTTATGAGTTCATGTGCATGCCGAATGGACTGGCTTGCTGTCCACACATTTTCACAAGGTTACTTAAACCAATTTTTTCCCAGATGTCTGGGGAAGGACATATTATGTTTCTATATATTGATGAATCATTTATTGTTGCACAAACACAACAACAATGCCAGGCAGCAGTAGACAAATTATGTGAAACATTTACAAAATTAGGGTTCTACATACATGAAACTAAAGCAGTACTAACACCAACAAACAAGTTAAAGTTTCTGGGATTCTTTATTGACACCACAGAAATGACCATTTCATTAACAGAACAAAAAGTTGATAAATTTACAACAACAGCAAATCAATTATTAAAATTGAAGAAACCAAAGATATGACAAGTCACACTATTGATAGGAATTATGATAGCATATGCACCAGCTATTCTTTATGGCAAAGCTCATATTAAATTGCTAGAGATAGATAAGAACTTAGTGTTGGCCTGCACAAAAGGAAACTTTGAGCGGCCCATGACGATTTTGCCAGAAGGCCAAAATGATATTATTTGGTGTCTTTTACACATTGACAAATCGCCCAATCCCGAGGTAAAATAGTATAGTTATCCGAATCTAACCTGGGTACAGATGATGGATAACTATTGTTTTCCCGAGGTACTAGCCTCAGATAGTTGTGGGTCAGGGCCGCCCACCCTACCCTACCATGACTATCACGTTTCGCTAGAACCAAAACGAAAACACAATAGTATCCATAAATAGTTAAGATAGCTTTTTTATCTATAAAGTACCTAAAAGATTGCTGGACCTGGATGTGCTTCCTTCTCCCTGACCCACGACTATCCGAGGCTTGTACCTCAGGAAAACACCAGTTATCCATCATCTGTACCCAGGTAAGATTTGTATAACTATACTATATATATATATGTATATATATATATATATATATATATATATATATATATATATATATATATACCAACATGGACTGATGCCTCTTTGTGTTTGCACAGTATATTTGGGTAGACGGAACTGTTGAGTTGGTGGAGTGGGGGAATGCGAACATTATAGGGGCCGACCTTTAACACGTAACCATGGACACGAGCAGACGACATTCCAAACTGCAGAAAGCAGTTTGAGAGGGTTGAGAATGGTCGGTCTGTAAGAGTGAACATCCACATCGGGTGACTCCCCCCCCCCCCCCCTCCAGCCCCCGCCCTCACGCTCCTTCCCTCTCCTTCCCGCCAGACGTCACCAGTACTACCTCCTCATGTATCGCCAGTAACCAGCGCCCCCGCCCCCAACCAACCAACCAATCCACACTACAGTAAAGCCTCTCTAAACCGACCGACCATGGGACCGACTTTAAATGGTCCATTTAGGGAGGTGGTTGGTTTAGGGAGTTTTAAAAATGTTGTTACTATGGGCGATCGTTTGGGACACAAATAAAGCGATCGATATAGGGGAGTGGTCGATCTGTGGAGGTGGTCGGTTAGAGAGGTTTTACTGTAAAAAAAAAACAACCAGCGCTATATTAGCCAACACCCACCGAATGCCAGTCCCCACCAGAGCTACATGGCGAAATTCGTCTATAGAAACATAAATGGATAGTGACAGACAATATTATATATTCGCATGCGCAGACACACTCACGCATCAATAGGCACAGGGGTGATATATGTATATATATATGTATATATTTATATACATATATATACAGTAAAACCTCTCTGACCGACCACCTCCACAGATTGACCACTCCCCTATATCGATCGCTTAATTTGGGTTCCAACAATACCATTGTAACCGTATTCTAACTCCCTAAACCGACCACCTGCCTAAATGGACCACTTAAAGTTGGTTCCAAGGTCTAATGCCCGGCTAATATATATATATATAAGCCGTATATATATGTATATATATTAGCCGTATATATATATATATATATATATATATATATATATATATATATATATATATATTAGCCGGGCATAGCTCTCAACTGTCAATAATTGGCTTGGCTTGTTCGAGGAAAGACGGTGTGAAATGATAGGGAGTGCATTGGACTGTAGGTGTTCTACCATAGTCTTGTCACAGCTGTTCACATAAACGCAGCATGGGGGCATAGCACACCTATCTCTTTGCAACGGCTATCCCACTTTTCAACCATGCCAGTTCTCCAAGCATGTATTTAGTAATGTATATTATTCCTTTCCCTAAGGCATACCAACCAGACCCAGAACTCGCGCTAACATACAGGTACACATATATATAATATATATTATATATAAAACATATATAACATATATAACATATATAACATATATAACATATAGTACATATAGTACATATAGTACATATAATACATCAAATATATAATATATATATAATGTATATAAAGGATAACATATATATAATATATATATAATATATATATAATATATACTATATAATATATATATATATATATAACCAACAAAGTATATATTCCTGGAGGTGATGTGGTGTAGTACAGCGCCCCCTGACGGCGGGATTGGTCTCATTGTGTGCACTAAGTGTGTGCCACGCAGTCTACTCAAACTTATATCACCGATGATAAATTGTAGAAATGAACGTCAACGCGACGGTGAATGCCATTTGTCACTGATAGACAGATAGATAGATGGACAGATAGATAGGTATGTAGATAGTGAATTATTGGGGGTGTTCGATCTAGCTACATATGAAGTCAAACCATTATACTATAGATGTTAGCTTGTGACAGTGCGCTCTCTCGTGGTGGCTTTATAGTGCTGCCCTATTAGTAATAGTACCCCACTGCTCACAGCGGAGCTCCATTGACGAATACAAACCATGGAAATGAGGCGCTACCAGAAGATACTCCACATCTCATACAAAGACCATGTTGCAAATATGGAAGTCCAGATAATTGGACCACGTGAAGATCTGATGATCATAAAGAGATGCAAACTGCAGCCGTATGGTCGTATTTCACATTCATCAGATCTGGTCATAACCATCTTGCAAAGCACAATGAAAGGGAGAAGAAAACAAGGCGGACAAAGGAAGACATTGGAAGACAAGATCAGGGGATGGATAGGTCTGGAGTTTTGGTAAGTCTCAGGAGGGCAGCGGAGAACATGGAAAACTGGGTGCAAAGTTATCTGGGGTGCCCCAACAAACCTTGTGGTTAAGGGATTGATGATGATGATGATGATGATAATGAGCCTACTCCTACTCCAACTCGATCGCATTTTCACGACCTTCAGCCAATTTGCCCCCCCCCCCCCGTTCCTGGTAATTCTGAGCGCCAGACAATGTACTGACAAGTATATATTTGCTAAGTGTTGTTCGACTCAGCCGGGGATGGAACATGCACCCTACCAACATAGGCAATATATATATATGCAGTACTTGTACATGTGCAGTACATAAAAACTGCATATGTTATAGATATACTACATATATTATTTTGCAGGTATAGCAATACCTCAGGGAGTTTGACGCCCCTGTCTTGCAGAGTTCTAAACCACTGCCTTGTGGTACAGGTACTTGACAGAACCGAAGGCTAAGGGAGCAAACCCTAAACAGAAAACCATGTCACTGTGGCAGCATTAAGGGCGGTTGATGTATGGAACTCCCAACATCTCCCGACCAGCCACTGCAGGGACAAATAGTTTTGCGCCTGTCTTGACATGTTCTTGCCGGTGTGAAACCTCTATTTGCTCCCCGAGAGAGTGCCGCTGGTAACTTGCAAAAGCCAGCAGCACTTAAACACTTTTGCAGGCAGCTTTCATGAAATGTAAGGACAAAGTGACGAATAAGGAAATACTCGAACGGATGGGGCTGCCCTCTATGGAAGATTTTCTGATCAAAAAGAATCTCCGGTGGACTGGACACCTCATGAGGATGTCATCAGACAGGCTGCCAAAGCAGATCCTCTATTCTCAACTGTCTTCTGGCTACAGAAAGAGAGGGCGCCCCCGTCTCCGGTTCAAAAATAGAAACCTGAAGCTGAGAGACATTAAGACCGACTCATGGACGCAACTCTCACAGCAGACAGCTAAATGGAGAGCGGCAGTCAAGTAATGAAAGCAGTCTTTGTCGCATCGCGACCGACAGCATGATGATGATGATGATGACATATATTATGTGATGTATAAGCAATTATACAAGTATAATTATCAGTAAACTGATTACTCATGAACTGTGTCTTTAGTTGGCACCTAAATGACACCACACAACTAATGACACTCAACTATTCAAGTGACTGGTCTGTGGGAAGGCAGGCAAGTAAGTGGGTGGCAGTTTGTAAAGTGATATGGCAACAAAAATGTGGTAAACCGACTGGTATTTAATGAGAAGTAAACCCTGTCGAGTGTCTTTTTTTCTTCTTAAAAAGAAATACAACAACAACCCCAAACATAAGTAATAAAAACATCAACAGGATAAGGAAAGTTTAGTATTAAAGTTTGATTTTGGTCCTGATCAGAAGAATTATCAATCTTACTGGCTACAGAAGTGAAACTTACTCCAGCTCTAGACTTCTAAATCTAATTTGAGAAAATCTCAAAAGTAGGAGCAGAAGCTTGGTATAAAGTTATTGAATTATTAAGCTGGTTCTATATGGAACACTCTGTCAACTGGTACTGTGGTTGGTTCAGTGTCAGGATAATGTGACTGAGTGGGATATCAGGTCAAGACACTAGCCCCCTGGACTCCCAGTGGGGCAACACTATAAAGTTGCCATGAGTATGCACTGTCACAAGTCGGTACCTGTCCTGATATGACCTAAGATCTGATCAGGATGTAAAACTCCAAGAACCTTATAAAAGTTATGCTTATCGCTATCTAGCTTGGCACCCAGCATTACTAGGATAGGTCAAGGACTGGTTTGTTCCCTCTCCTGATAATGTGACTGAGTGGGATATCAGATCATGGTGTCGGTGGCCCAGTCTTCCAGTGGCCCGAGTGGGGCACTAATATAAAGTCGCCATGAATACACATTGTCGCAAGTCAGTATCCATCCTGATAGGTGTTGCTAGGACGGAAAGCCCCAACAAACAAAAAACATACCATTACGAAGAAACTATTGTAGATACGTGAAACGTGTAATTCAATAATCAGTGCTTGCATTTTTAGAAGCTGTCGAATTCATGTAGAACCTATTCTATAATTTCTATTCAAGTGCTTGATACCATGGACTACACATGAGAAGAAAACTGTATTTATGTCACTGTATTTATGTCAGTATCCATGGTTACTCAAGCCATGCTATCATCTCCTTGTGGGAGATGATAGCATGGATATCCCCCTGAATGTATTTGGGTGTCAGTCCCCGCTGACACTCAAACACATTTTACTAAGTTGCGTTGATTTTTTGGCCCTGCACCAACAGTTCTACACTGCAGACAGTATGCATGATCTTTTTACTAAGGTAAAACAGGAAAACATTTTAGCCTTTTTGAGGGCAGCTGGACTGTACCACCTCATATAGTTTACTAAATAGATTCTATCAATTATTAATCAAACTTTTCTTTTTCTATGGGAATTTGTTTCCCTTGACCACAAATATATGATTGTGAGCTTTCTAATTTAATGAGTGTCTATTGGCACATAATTGATTGTCTGCTTTTACACGTAAAAGTGATGGTTTGAACAAAAAACAAACATTTCTCACCGTGAATATGACTTATGCTGCCGACACGGCGTAAAGCAACCACCAATCAATCATCAATCAATCAACCTTGGGGGAGGCAGCTCTCTATTCTATGGTCTGTATACATTTGATTAGCTTCCAAGTTATCCTATGGCTTTGCATATCGCCTAACAGTCTGTCTAATCAGCTTGTGATAATAACTTTTCAAGAAAGACAAGTTCAAACCAGGTCAATTGAGTGGTCTTAGTTGCAGACGAAGTTACACTGATCTAAACCCCCATATGTAATAACAAAATTACATTCTAGCCATACTACATACTGCTGCAAATAATCTAGTGAGGGGATTATTGAGTAATAATTTCTAGTTGCTATGGATATGATGGTTATAACCCGTCCCCCTTCCTTTTTTCTGCTGGTCTTAAGTTAGAGAGAGAGAGAGAGAGTGGGAGTGGGAGATGGAAGTATTTTCCATTCGGTGTCCAGTAGTACCTATCTTCAGTATCCACCTCTGTGTCCAGATCAGCATTGTCCTGATATAACAGATGTCCTGTCGTCAGAGGTGCAGTTAAAGGAAAATAAAAACAGTTTCTACATGAAATATTGTCCGCACATGGCTGAGGTTTTCCGATCATAAGGGTTGCAGGAGACAGGTACTACTGTATACTTATCTGCATTCAGACCAATGTTGTCCTGACATAACAGGTGTCCTGTCATATGAGGGACCTAAAAGAAATAGTCAAAACATTAAAATAAATGTCCGCACATAGCAGGGGTCACTGAAGACAAGGTCGCTGAAGACAAGAACTATTGTATACCTGTTAAACTAGTTAAGGCTGGATTCCATATATGGGTAATGCGTTATGCGTTATGCGTTATGCGAATGCCATCATTCCATACACGCGTAATGCGTAATGCGTTATGCGGCACACGACTGGCTATATTTAAAAAATAAAAATAAACAATTATTCTCCATACTGCTCTGTATATGACCAAATATTGCATTTATATCTATGTAACTTTTTGTAAGTCACATGGGGGTTCCTACCTTTATTATAACCAAATTATAGATAAGTATTCATATTTTTGTGGCTCTGGTAGCATTTTTAGCAACCCGAACCCCAATCACCACCACTACCATATGTTTCCACTCAGCAGCCTTGGAGACTGCTTCCTAACAGGTCCGCGCACCACCTTGTCCCGGCTGTCCGTAATTATCAGTCGCCTCCTCCAGCCTTATATCAATGGACAAATGCGACTAATGCTTTTCTATTCGCACCACCTTTACGCATTACGCACCGATCGCTACATGGAGCGATCGGGATAATGGATTTTATTCGCATTACGCATTACGCATATATGGAATGTAGCTCATAGGTTTCAAGGCATTTCGATTTTTTGTCGCATTCGCATTCACATTACGCATTACGCGTATATGGAATGCAGCCTTTAGACCAGACGCGGTGACCGAATCGATAGAGCGCAGGGCTCCCATGCGGGAGTTCAATTCCCGGTTGAGTCAAACCAATGCCTTACAGAATGTATACGTGTTGCTTCCTTGCTTGGTGCTCAACATTACCAGGATAAGGGCAAGGACTGGTTAGCTCAGTGTTTTTTTCAGCGGCCCGGCAAAATACTACCATTTATCATATAAAAAAGTGGGTTAAACCAAAGTCGGTTAATCCAAATTATCGGTTAATCCAAACAAAATTGTCAGACCCCAGGTCACTCAGGTATGGTTAAACCAAACTTTCATGTGGTTATAAGGTCAACTGAGACCCCACCAACTTTTTTTTTATATGATAAAGGGTAGTATTTTGCCGGGCAGGCAACAAAAGTTTGGATTAACCGATCGTTTGGTTTAACCAAGCTTGTTTTAACGGGTTTATACTGTACACACATAAAAAAAACAATAATCAAAGTGTTCACATATATTGTATATTGCATGTGCAATACACCCTTACTCAAACTTCAAAGTCAAAGTCAAAGCCAAAGCTTGGTTAAACCAATGATCGGTTAATCCAAACTTCCGAGGGTCCCTTCAAGTGTTGTTTAACGGGGTTATACTGTAGTTAGCAACTAGGTAATGAGTGCGCCATACAGGGGGAAGTAACCGGCGAGGTGTTTGACAGAGTGGGGCCCGTTGCCGCCCCGCCCCGCCCCGCCGGTGACACGGCGTGCCTCGTAATGTAATCACGGGCCGTCATGTTACGTCTGGCCGCCCAGTCTCCCACCGGGCACCGCACTCACCAAGATAACACGGCAGGAGCTATCTAAACAAACCAGAGGTAACCACCAACTGGGTCAGCACGGCCACGAAGCCTGTGTGTGCGCGGGGGGGGGGGGGGGGGGGGGGGGGTAGCCTACGACGAGTCGCAGTAAAGGAGGACAGGGATTGCCAGAACAAAACAATCACATAGGATCGAAGACAGGCCGGGGTCTTTGGATGTGCGGGCAAATTTTAAGATTGTTCAACCAAATTTCTACCAATTGAATACTTCCACGTGTCTGACCGTGTGTGGTTGGTTACATGGGGGGGGGGGGGCGTCGTTTTACAGTAGTTGTTGTTGCTACTTACTACTATTTCCTGATATGACCTTAGATGTTGCCAGGACGTAAAACCCCAACTAGGTACTACTATTACTCTCAACACGTCGACTGGTAAGGCTAATAATAATGTGATGGTCAAACGCATGATTTGGTTAGTAGCATACTATTGTAATTGGTTGCTCGGCTGGAAGATCATTCCTTGGAAGTCACTTCATATTACTACAGTATAACCCCGTTAAACCTAACTTGAAGGGACCATAGAAATGTGTTTGGATTAACCGATCATTGGTTTAACTGAGCTTTGGCTTCAACTTTGACTTGGCTTTGGCAAAAATGCGGCTGCATTATGAATGTAATATACAATGTATGTGGACACTTTGATTATTGTTTCTGTTATGTATATACAGTATAACCCTGTTAAACCAAGCTCGGTTAAACCAAACGATCGGTTACTCCAAACTTTTTATCATATAAAAAAGTCTCAGATGACCTTATAACCACATGAAAGTTTGGTTTAACCGTACCGGAATTTGCATGGGGCCCGACAATTTTGTTTGGATTAAACGATAATTTGGATTAACCAACTTTGGTTTAACCAACTTTGTTATATGATAAATGGTTGTATTTTGCAGGGCCACCGAAAAAAGTTTGGATTAACCGATCGTTTGGTGTAACCGAGCTTGGTTTAACTGTACATGTTTGTTGTTAAATAAAACTCCAATCAACTAGTATAAACTCAATACGGTTGTAAGGAGAACATATAAATAGTGGCGCTAGTGTCCTTGTTTACATTCCGATGTTATATTATAGAACACACACACATATATAATATATATATGTACTATATAATTTATTATCTGGATATAAATAACGGCAGCCCCTTAATGTTTCTCTCTAACTACCTTAACTTCCATGTTATTCACTGCGGAGCGGGCATTCTCTCCTCCCCATCTCCTCTACACTGTGAGCCAACTGTCACCCTGCTCACGTTCAAAACATATATATATACATATATAATATATATATATATATATATATATATATAATTATCTTATTATATTAGTATATATATATATATATATATATATATAAAATCATCTTATTGTATGAGTATTCATTCCACTAAATGGGTTTCTGCTGATGTTGGAAGGTATCAATCTGGTAGATGGATGGAAGTAGAATTTTATGGCTCTGTCACACTACGCCGTAACGATGTCAACGTAGGGAGAACGTGAAGAACGTTGAACTTCTCGGCGTAGTATGGAAATTTGGGCACAAGTTGAACGAGGATGCAGCGTAGTGGACGAGAGCGTAACGTCGGTAAAGCGTAGTGATACCATCATTCAACGAGAGAGGTCAACTTCATTACGTTCATGGAACGTTATGAACGTTATTCCATTGCCAGAACTACGTTACCTGATGGCGAAACATTGAACTACGTTGAACATACGTTCTCCTGATGTTATCCTGACGTTATCCTGATGTTCCCATGACGCCGCGTGGACGTTTCCACCGGGTTTAATGTGGGTCAACGTAGTGCAATGTAGTTGAACGTAGTGACTAACGTTTTAATAACGTCGGTTTAACGTCATTGACGTGTACAGAACGTACGGCGAACGTAAACCCTTACGTTCGAACTACGTCAACAGTTTTGAACATGTCCAAAACCTTGACGTAACACGAGGTAATGTGACGTAGCTCGACGTCAGTCTAACGTCATTATGACGTCATAATAACGTAATCCAACGTACATCAATGTAATGACGAAAGATCACGGCTCACGTTCGCTCATTACGTTGTAGTGTGACAGGGGTATTAGCAAGACGAGGAAGAGGAAATTTAGGTGGCAGCAGGCACGCGCTGTGTTATGTAGATACAAGATTCATCCCATACTAGCCTGAACAGAGTCAGAGGTGAATCTTTTATCTAGGTATAATGAGGAGAAATGAGAGGAGTAAAAAGGGAGGAAAGGATGAAAATGAAGCAAGAACAGCAGAATATAAAATGAAGCAAGAGTCAGCAGAATATCACAGTATGACAAAATAGTCAATAATCAAGTACAATAAAACCTCTATTGTATGGCCAATCGTTTGGGACCCAAATAAAGTAATCGATATAGGGGAGTGGTCGATCTGTGGAGATGATCAGTTAGAGAGGTTTTACTATATATGTATATATGTGACCTAAGAAGAATATATGCAACTATAATAACGGCAAGTTCAATTATTGTATTCCCTTCTGATTATTCACCGACTACAACTGACTGGTGGCGCCACCACGGTGTGTCCCACGTGACCTAAAACGAGAAAAGGCAAGTCCCCGCTTGTTGCTATACAGGAGCGGATGTCAGTTTAATGGTAAACACCAATCTGTAAAACAGCGCATAGTTATAAGCACTCCGCATTCCAGTGCTCATCAGGACGCCACCGGAAGTCATGTGACTACATTCTGCCATGTTGTTTTTGTGTGTGGGGGCGGGGGTTGTTTTTTTCTTTCCCTACGTGACAGATCTAAAGTGGCGAGGAAAGTTTGCTCACTCAGAATGTCAACTAACCCAGAAGCTGATGACAAACAAATCTGGTATGTCATCAGGTGACTTCAGACATCATCGCGGCCTCAAAGTCCCGGCCTAGCGCTATGGCCGGGGTGGGCCACAGAGAGCTTTTAATATGTAGGAGACAAATGTCAGTTTAATTTAAACTTTATTAATTTTTAATTTGAATAAATGTAATTTTATTAATCAAATAATTAATACTTGTTGTCAGGTTTAGGGGACTTGCCTTCTGGCCTTAAATTAAGGGGTTATATTAAAGCTGCATAGTCCGATGAAGCATTACATTTTCAAACCCAAATCAATTATCCAGATTTGATTCTACATATCAAATTTAGCTACTGATGCACTTATTAAGCATTTATTCCCACCTAGAAGGGAATACTGAGTCAAGTAAATCAAATATATTACTGCTGTTATCCTATGGTGTCAGAGCTTTTGCATGCTTGCCAAATGGATTTTGCATGTTTGAACTTCAATTATCTCCAAAGGTAGCCATTTAATATCAATGTTTGAACTTTAAATATCTCCAAAGTTAGCCATTTATTATCGATGCGCGAAAAGAAAGAGAGGAGGCGGGGGTGGAAATAAGGCGTGTTTATTTTCGCCTCAGACAGAGCATACAGGGCATACAGGGCATACAGAGTAACAAGAGGACAAATAGAGGTAAATAAGGAATAATGTGATAAAAGTAGGGAAGCTCATGAGGAGCGGAGTAATGAGGAAATTCAGAGATCAAGTGTCAGTGGAGTGAGGGGGGCCGAGGAGCCCTCCACCGCTGGAAGAGAGAGGTAGGAGGAGTGTAGGGTGGGTGGGCGGTGAAAAAGCAGGGAGCTGGGAGATGGCAGGAGGGCGAGTGCCTGAGGGAGGCCGGGGGGCGACCTTATAAGGGGAGGAGGGAGGGGCGACAGCAGGTGAGTGTGAAAGCTGCCGGCCCGGGGGAGGGCGAGAGGTGGCGAGCAGCGGCGTCGGGTGAGGCGTGAGTGCTGCGGCACGCGGAGGGCGGGGGAGGTGGCGGCGCGCCGCGCCGTCTGCCGAGGTGAGAATGCAGCGTGACAGCGCGGGGCGGAGGAGGGTCTCTTCCTCTCCTTGCATCAAACGTAATGCTTCGCATTATGACCAATGTTTGACCTTCAAATATCTCCAAAGTTAAGCATTTAATATCAAAGTTACTTCAAATTAAAGTAAATTAGATTATTACGATACATATAATGTATTTATCTCAGAAAATTTCAGAAACTCAAAACTATTGGACTAATCAACTTTAAAGAGATTTTCGGTGACAATAATGATAAATTGTACACAGTTGTTTGTTGTTTGTTTGTTTGTTGTTGTTTTACGTCCTAGCAACATCTAAGGTCATATCAGGACGGGCTACACAGTTGTAGTTGGACAAACAATTAAATACGTAAGAGTACACATCTGTTGCATATCTAACTTGAGAATGTGAACGGATATAATTACAACCAATATGCCGTGAATGGGTGAGTAGCTAAATATGCCAAGTCCTGATATGACCTTAGATGTTGCCAGGATGTAAACTCCAACAACTAACCAACTAGATATGGCAATTGACCTGTGATAGGAACTGACAGCGTGTGTTTCAGTAAACCGAAGAGTGGGTAGTACTTTATTGCAGGTAACAGCCATGTAGAATGCTGCAAATAGTGGTATCCACATCTCACACTTCTAACAGTAAAGCCATCACACCTCACCGGACTGAGCACCAGAGACCACCAGACAAAGAATTGTCTAGTCCGGTGCTTTCTGGTAACAAAATGTATCGAAATGGAGCGGAATTGGATCAATTGGCGCCGGGCGACCAGACAAGTACCGTACATGTACCGGACGAGAACCGGACACGTAACGGATATGTACCGGACAAACCGGACACCAATGGATGGGTACCGGACATGTACGGATGGGTACCGGACATACCGGACACGTCAGTCCGGCGGTGTCCGGTAGAAGTTTTGTGCATGTTCAAAACTTGTGCCGGACACCACCGGACACCGCCGGATGGGTACCAGACATGTACCGGACATCACCGTACAGTACCAGACAGTGTCCGGTTCTCCAGTCCGGTAAGGTGTGACAGGGCCTTTACATATCACTTTAGAATATGCTGGTAATGCTGAGTAGAATGCTTTTGGAGCAAATTTGTCTTAAATGGAAGCGTGGTGTTGGTTATATATAGAGTTGTGAAGTGGGGATTGTATTGGGAAAACAAAGTCACTGGCATGGAACTTTGGGTAACCCCCACTTATAACTGTTATTCATTGGATAGTCGTTGGTCAGGGAGAAGGAAGTACATCCGGGTCCAGCAATCATTTACATACTTTTAGGATAAAAAATTATTTAACTCTATATGGATACTTATTGTGTTTTCGATTCGGTTCTAGCGAAACATGCTAGTCATGGTAGGGTAGGGTGGGTAGGCCGTGGCCCATGATTATCCGAGGCTAGTACCTCGGGAAAACACCAGTTATCCATCATCTGTACCCAGGTAAGATTCGTATGACTATACTATTTTACCTCGGTACTACGCCTCTGGCTACTCATAGCCCAGGGAGAATTTGACGTAATCTCATTTTTTATCCTTTTATCTTTTTATGTTGTAACCATAGTATGTATATATGAGTACATAATTTAATGTTGTTTCTCACCTGCTTCTAGTTGGTGAGTAGGCACGTTGCCACACCGCTTGACTTTTCCAGTCGTTTGTTGTAATGTTTTGCAAACGATCTAGCCGTCTTCCACCCCGCGTGTGCAAGAATTCTCTTAACTGAGATTCCTAATTGTCTTGCCTTAGAGACCATGGCTCCATGTGTTGAGTGAGACGCATAGCATCCAGTGTTGACTCCTGCTGGATTAAGCACCTTGATAGTCCACCTTGCGAGAGTGTCTCTTGAGATTGCTTTATGTGGCCGTATAAAGCTGATTAGTAGTTGTCTGGAATTTCTGATTCCGCGTGACTTGGATATGTAAGCCCTAATGGCCGAAACTACACATATCAGTTTATTCTCCGGAAAACTAGTAACGTGTTCTGTGGACAGTGGGTCCCCTGTATGATTTGATTTAAGTAATTTCTGTAAATCAAATGTAGCTTCATCCTCGTCTATTTCTGGTCCATCTAGTGAAAGTGCCACAATGGTTTGGCCTCTGTGTCCTGTAACTAGCAGTGATAAAACTGCTAATTTAAATCCTAGGTCTTTCATTAACAAATGTCTGTTGCTAGGCCATGACTTGAATAACTTGAATACTATTGATACATCCCAAAACCTATTGTATTTAGGTTTTGGTGGGTTTCTTTCGTACACCGATCTAATGAACCAGCATACTAACTGATGTTTCCCAAGGGTTTGTCCATCTATTATTGGTACAATAATGGATAGGGCACATCTCGCTGCGTTAATAGCACTGAACCCTAGTCCTTCATCTTCTAATATTCTTAGAAATCATAACACTTGAGCTATTGTGGGTTTTAGCGGTTTGACTCCTTTGAGAAGGCAATGAAGTCCCCATTTCTTTAAATAACTTGTGTATAATTTCATTGTTCCTTTTCTCCAGGCATGTGATATTAGTCTTTATTTTGTTATTTTGTCTAATCCAAATTGTTCTAAATGTTTCCTTAGAAAAGGAATGCCAAAAGAGGTGTTGTGGACATGTCTCCATGGACTGTTAGTGGCCCTTGATGTTGAAGCTCATCAAGTCGTTTGCTGCTGATGTTATTGCCGCTAGCCATGGTTGTGTTTCCCATGCTGGTACTATCAGTACTGTGTGGGTGTGATCCATATTGATCTTCCTGGCTACTCTGCTGATAATGCTGAATGGGGGGAATATGTAATAGAATTTATTATTCCAAATTAATGAAAATGCATCTACTCTCCAGGCTTCTGGCTCTGGATGCCAGGACACATATTTTGGTAACCTTTTTATTGTTGCGTGATGCAAAGAGATCAATGTCTGGCTTGCCCCATTTGTGACAAATACTGAAAATGTTGTGGTTCAAGTACCATTCTAAATGGTCATGGAAGTGTCAGCTTTTCCTGTCAGCCAAAGTGTTTTGGCTGCCTGGAATATGTGCTACTGTTAGCCATATTTTGTGTTTCTCTGCCCAATCCCAAATGAGTTTAGCCAGATTGTTACATGGTTTGGAGCGATTCTCTCCCATATTACGAATGTAAGCCATAGCTGTTTTGTTATCTGTTAGAACTCTTACATGATTTTTAGGGATGTGAATCAGACTGCGGAGTCCTACATAAATGCCTCTAAGCTCTAATACATTAATGTGGTTGGAGATTTCAGCTTCCACCCTCACTGTTGTCTGTTGGTCTCTATGTGCCCCCAGCCTTCTAAGGAAGCATCTGTTGTGACCGTAGTGTTAGGCTCTCCCATCCTAATCAGGTTGGGTGAGTTGTTTATGTGTGAAAGCCACCAAATTATATGGTTTTGGCCTTCTGCCGAAATTGTCATAGGCAGCTCGAAGTTTCCTTTAGTGCGAGCCAGTGCCATGTTTTTATCTATCTCTAAGGATTTGATATGGGGCTGGCCATATAAAATAGCCGGTGCGTAGCCTATCATTATTCCTATCAAGACTGTGACTTGTCGTATTTTTGGTTTGTTCAATTGTAATTGGTTTGCTGTTGTTGTGAAATTATCAACCTTTTGTTCTGTTAACGAGATAGTCATTTTTATGGTGTCAATAAAGAAGCCCACAAACTTTAGTTGTTTGTTGGTGTTAGTACTGCTTTAGTTTCATGTATATAGAAACCTAAATTTGTAAACGTTTTACATAATTCAACTCTTTGAAGGCGGATTCCGGAATTCTTTTAATTCCTGTAAATTTCTCCGCCATCTTGATTATGACCTCTGCTGCTTTGAAGGTTTTAAAGTGGCCTTGAATGGTCTTCATCATGAGCGTTGTAATGTGTATTTTCTTGCTTCTCAGCACTTTACACTTTTTTGTTTCTTTCCCACACGATTTAGCGTATTTGCCAGAGTGCTTTGTGTCAGAGTCTGAACTCGTCATCGATGAGTCTGACGAGGAGTCCGAAGAGGAGGACTTGTGTTTCCTCCTCTTCTTAGACTTTTTCTTAGTCTTCTTCATGAGGGGCTTTTTACGGGCTCTCGTGTACTCCTCTCCTTCTGAGGAATTGTCTCTCTTTTTGTGTTTGCGCTTTCGTGCAGACACAACCACCTCGTCGTCTGAGTCGTCATCTGTTGAGGCCTGATCTTCCGAAAAGTCCTCCCAGTCCGACTCATCGGAGTCTTGCAGAACGTTTGTTCGCCTTTTTGTTGACATACCTGCTCTAGATGGTAACATTTCTTCCATCTTCTGTTGCACAATCCTGGCAACCTGCTCATCTAGGTCCCTATAGGCGGGGCCGGGGCCGGTATCTAACCCCTCCCCCGCCTCCTCAGAATACCTTTGTTTTGGTGAGGGTGACCTTTGTACCCGCGCAGGTGGTGTGGCGTTTTTATCCGTACTGAGTGCTCCATGGCTCCGAGACTGTGAGTAAAAAGAACAATGATTAGGCATTGTCTTAGACGGAATAGCACACTGATAATTAGAGTATAATTATACTAGGTGTGTATTTTATGGCGTTAAATCAATTTTTAACACAGGCATATGGCTAATAGACAGTCGCAGGATGACAGTATGGGTAACCAACCGATCCAAACAAGGGGTAGGGACCAGGGTAGCAGTGCCCTCCCACACTCTAAGTACCTATAAAATTCTCCTACATGTGGCTTTTTTCGCCAACAAGTTGAAGAAAATACTATAGGACTCAGAGGTATGGCTTAACGAGAGTCACAAATGGGGAATCTTATTGAGACCCAGGGAATGAATCCCCAACGATGTAACTGGTTCCTGCCCTACATCTCTCCGTTCGGCAATGGGCGGCTTAATTAACAACTGAACAATGGATGCATTGTTCTATCGATCATGTCAATTACGATCGAAACTAAGCTGTAAAACAGTAATATCTTATCGAAAAGTTTCAGAAAACTTTGTACGTGAATGCTATCATGAACTAAGCCAACGTATCAACTTTAAACGATACTAACCTGTTTGGTTTTGTAGTAAATGTAGAAAAACTGCCAGAGCTGTTCACAACACGTCCTCCTGCTGTGAGCTGATTATGCTAATTGCTGGGTCGGATGTGCTTCCTTCTCCCTGGGCTACAAGTAGCCAGAGGCGTAGTACCAAGGTAAAATATGTATATACCGACCATGGGACCGACTTTAAATGGTCCATTATGGAGGTTATCGGCTTAAGGAGTTTTTTTAATTGCTACAATGGTATTGTATGGGCGATGGTTTGGGACCCAAATAAAGCGATCGATATAGGGGAGTGGTTGATCTGTGGAGGTGGTCGTTTACACACACAATGGCTCAGACTGGAAGTGCCCCACATGTCCCTCATTTGGGCATTGCTGGCGCTGGGCAGAGTGCAACCACCTGCTATACACACGGCAAAGTAGTACTAGCACTCACCGAACAGATATAAATCCAGCATCTACTTCAAATCGTGCCATGTAAACTGGGCATCCAGCAATAGTTCCCCCTGGTGTAGAAACACTGTACTAATCGTCACAGTCACATAAAACCATGGAAACACCAATACGTATATTCTGAGTTACTGTCCGTTGGTTGCTTTAAGCTAAGATTCCATATACGTGGTATGCGGAATGCGGAATGCGAATGCGGCAAAAAAATCGAAAAGCATGTAAAGGCATAGTAGTGCTTCCATATGTCCAAATGCGAATGCGAATGCGAATGCAAATGCGAATGCGAATGCGGTAAATGGATCGACCCATGGACCGATCGGTGCGAATGCGAATGCTGCATAGAAAACAATAGTAATTTTGACTTTCCGTCACAAATTTGGAGCAAAAAACTAAAAAAATCGGATGGGTATTTTTGGGGGGGGGGGGGGGTTTGTTTAGTAACCCCAAAACACAAAAAGAAGACATCGACTATTGGAGGTCGGTATTGGTATCTATGGCGCATACCACATTCGCATTCGCATGCCGCTTACCGCATATCGCGTATATGGAATCTTAGCTTTAGTGAGGAACTAGCTGGGACCGGGCGTGTTTACACATCCGGAAGTGGGGTTTCCCTTCTATAGGCCTTATGCATTAAACTCACATTGAACCCATATACCGCCCTTCCTGCTAGGGCCTTAGATGTTGCCAGGACTTAAAACTTTAACAACCAACCCATACATGATTCCTGATGTCCAAATTCAGTTATATTCTTGCAATACATTTATTTCGAGTAGATTGTTTGTTTGTTTGTTGTTGTTTTACGTCCTGGCAACATCTAAGGTCATATCAGGACCGGGATAAGAGATTTTGTTAGCAAATATCTGATATTAGATCAAATATCGCATCTTGTATGTGTGTAGCGGTGTGTTCACCAGAGCATGATCCTTACACTGATTGGTGGATGTGTGGATACGAACTTTCCTATCTCGGAATTGATGTATTACCGTGCGTATTCTCCTCATACTGTACAATAGAGGTCGTGGGTTCAATCCTCGATCGAGTTCATCTAAATATTTACTAAATTGATCCTTAGCGCGACCTGGTCACTCAGCCTTAGTAACATATATAGGGCAAGGACTGGTTAGCTCAACGTCAGGATAATGTGATTAAGTATGATATATTGTCATGGTACCAACACTAAAAAGCCGCATAGAGGGAACACTGCCGCAAGTCGGAACTTGTTCTGATATGACAATAGGTTTGTTTGTTTATTGTTGTTTTACGTCCTAGCAACATCTAAGGTCATATCAGGATAGGTACCAACTTGTGACAGGGCGCACTCATGGTGACTTTATAGTGCTGCCCCACTGGGAAATCAGGCTGCCAGCACCATGACCCAATATCACACTCAGTCAGATTATCCTGACACTGAGCTAATCAGTCCTTTCCCTATCCTATTAATAATAGCCGATGTCTACTTTTTGTTCTGGGGAGGGGGGGGGCGGGGGGTGGTTACACAAACAACAACAACAAAGACAGCAACAAAACTCGACTGGGAACCGAACGTGAGGCCCGCGCTCTACCGATTAGTCCACCGCGCCCGGTGTGACTTTAAGTCTTGGTAGGATATAAAACCCCAATCACTCCCTCACAAGTGTAAATAACACGACTGGAGGAGTGGATTTGCATGACCACGTATTATATACAGTCTACTTCATTTCGTGCCCCACGGACTGTCACAGAAGAGCTGACGGCAGATCTGGGCGATAATCACACCTCGTTACATTTAAATCAAATCCCACATAGTTCACAGTACAGGTACTCACGACCAATGCAGTTGGAGAACCGGACTCTACTGCATCATCTATACCCAGGTAAGATTCGTCTAACTAATCTATTTTACCTCGGTATACCGCCTCTGGCTAGCCGCAGGCTAGGGAGACCTTTACGTAATATCATTTTTATCCTGATATTCCTGTTAGTTACTATGATTCTATTATCAAGTCTTATTTAAGTATGTGTGTACAATTGGTATGACAATAAAGCGAAAAGTGCACTTTCTCTCACCTGTGTCTTTTAGTTGGTGAGTAGCCTCTGTGCGATAGGTTGAGGCTTCTCTAGTCGCTTCTGATAATGTTTTGCAAACGATCTAGCAGTTTTCCATCCTGCATGAGCCAGGATCCGTTTCACGGAAATGCCAAGTAATCTGGCCTTAGATACCATTGCACCATGTGTAGAGTGCGATGAATATCTGTTTGTGTTTACTCCTGAAAGTTTTAACACAGTCATGGTCCATCTGGCGAGGGTGTCCCTCGAAATGCCCTTGTGTTGCTTAATAAAGCTCACCAAAAGCTGCCTTGAGTTGCGTATTGTTCGTGTCTTGGATATATATGTCCGTATTGCGGAGACTACACATAATTTGCGATCCTCTGTGAAACTAGTGACACTTATTGTCGACAGGGGATCACCTAAACGATTTGATTTCAACAAAGTTGTTAGATCAAACATTGCTTCCTTGCTATCGATTTCAAGACCATTGAGCGACAGGGCGACTAATGTTTGGCCCCTGTGTCCTGTAACCAGCAGAAGGAGCAAAGCTACTTTGAAACTTAATAGCTTAACGTCCAGGAACTTATTTTCTGGCCATTCCTTGAAGAGTTTAAGCACAAGAGAAACATCCCAAAACCTATTATATTTGGGTTTGGGAGGGTTCCTCTGATAAATTGATCGTACGATCCAGCAAATAACATGATGTTTTCCCATTGTTTCTCCATTAATCCTAGGTAGGATTATTGAGAGCGCACATCTGGCTGCATTGATAGCGCCATATCCTAAACCTTCGTCTTCTAAGAAACGTAGGAAACGTCCTACCTGGGATATTGTTGGGTTCATTGGCTTAACTTTCTTAAGTAAGCAATATATACCCCACTTCTTTAAATACGTTGTATACATTTTCACAGTTCCCTTCCTCCAGGCGTGAGAGACCAACCGTTGTTGTGTAATCTTATCCAAGCCGAATTGTTCCAAATATTTATTTAAAAAAGGAATGCTACCAAAGGAGTCGTCGACACGTTTCCGTGGCGCGCTAACGGTCCCTGATGTTTCAGGTTTCCTCGTTATCTTGGGAAGCGTAGGCTGCTTTTGGCCGTCGCGACTAATCTCGCTAGCCACGGTTGAGTGTCCCATTCGGGGACGATGAGGATGGCGTGTGTTTTCTCCATTAGTATCTTTCGGGCGACTTTGCTAATAATGGTAAAAGGGGGGGAAATGTAAAAGAAATGATTTTGCCAAGTTAGCGAGAAGGCATCTATGTGCCAAGCATTGGGTTCTGGGTGCCACAAAACATATTTCTCCAGTTTAAAGTTATTACGTGAAGCAAATAAATCTGTATCCGGCCAGCCCCATAAGTTACAGATCTGTTTGAAAATTGATGGGTTTAGTGACCACTCTAAGTGGTCATGGAAATGGCGACTCATCTTATCGGCAAGACAATTCTGCGTACCGGGTATGTGTGTTATTGTTAACCAGACGTCAAACTTTTGCGCCCAATTCCAAATGAGTAGTGCCAACTCGTTACACTTAATAGATTTTGTACCTCCCATATTTCTGACATAAGCCATGGCCGTGGTGTTATCCGTAAGGATACAAACATTATTATTGGGTACTTTAACAAGGCTGGTTAAACCTAAGTAAATGGCTCGTAATTCTAAAACATTAATATGTTCAGAAATTTCCGATTCTAGCCATCGTCCCCCCGTTGCTACATCATTGCGATGTGCCCCCCAACCTTGGAGTGAGGCGTCAGTCGTAACTGTAGTATTGGGCTCACCCATTCGAATGGGATTGGGGGAGTTATCAAAGTGACTTAGCCACCAATAAATGTCGGCTAGCCCATTTTCAGAGATAAACATTGTCCTTTCAAAGTTACCCTTGGCTCGTGCCAAAGCTAGATTTTTATCAATTTCCAGGGACTTAATGTGTGCGGCCCCATATAAAATAGCAGGGCTGTATGAAATCATTATAACGATTAAGACTGCGACCTGTCTTATCTTTGGCCTAGAAATGTCTAACAGCTGTATCGCTGTGTCCCGCAACTTATCTTTCTTTTGTTGTGTAAGTGACACGGTCATAGCCATCGTGTTTAAAATGAAGCCTAGACACTTAAGCTGCTTAGTAGGAGAAAAAACGGATTTCTTATCATGAATGAAGAAACCCAAGTTTGAGAACAGTTGACATAAATCTTGAACGGCGAGCTCGCATTGTTTGAAAGATTGTCCCATAATGAAAGAATCATCAATGTATGGAAACATACAATGACCAAGTTTAGCCTTGTGTGAAAAAAACGGTTTCAACAAATTAGTAAAAAGTCGTGGCGCACACGCCAAACCATTGGGTACGCAGGTAGATTAAAAAAGCTGGTCATTCCAAACAAACCGTAAATATTTGCGATACCCCTCCTGAATAGGGACGGTATAGTAAGCATCTCTTAAATCAACACTCGCTAGCCAACACTCTGGGGTGATCAAATCTCGAGCTGTTTCTAGTGAAAACATTTTGAAATGTTGGTATTCAATGATTTCATTCAATTTAGTTAAATCTAAAATCATGCGAATAGACCCATCTGGTTTAGGAGTGGAGAAAATATTTGAAATGAATTCACCTTTAGCATGTTGTACTCTTTTGACAATGCCTTTGGCTTCAAAAATCCTAACATGTTCATTTAGTTGAAATTTTTCTTGCCAATTGAATTTATATGGAAAAGGTGCTCTTTTCTGGACAGGGAATTGTGTGAAAGGAATTGCAATGCCTTTAACAATACTAATAACCTCTGCGTTAGTGGTTAATCGTTGCCATTGTTCTAAACAATTAACAATGTTGCCCGCTTGAAAAAGGCTTACGTCAGTTTGAGTTTCCTCTGTGACCATGTCAGGGCCAGGCTGCTGACAAGTTTGTGTGGCGTTCTCTACTTGTTCCCTGGTTTGGGGAACTGTGGCTTGGGGACAAAGTCCCGTTTGTAACCGCGGTTGTCGTTCCAGTTTGAGGGTTGTCTGTCGCCTTGACCTCTTCCCCTCTGGCTGAATGCGAAGGATGGGCCGCCCCTGAACGGCCTTCCTCCCCGGCGGAAGCGAAAATCCGTCCGGCTGCGGCGGAACCCAAGTGGGTTTTGGGATTTACGGCCCTTGAGTTCCGTGTTCTTAGCACTCTTAGTGTCCACCTCTACTTGCTTGTACAAATAAGCAAGCTGACCCCCAAACATCTTGGACTTGTCCAGAGGTTTGCCTTTGATGGGGGTAGGTCCGGAATAGACGGTGTATTCCTTGCCGTCATGATCCGTCATCTTCTTTGACTGGGCGACCTCTTTGCCCGCATCGGTAGTGACGGATTTAAACACATTTTCGAAGCGGCGATGTGTCATGTAGTTGCTCGCTGCAGCGAGCAAGGCAATGCCCCTGTCCATTATCCGAGCCAAGGACGAGAACTTATTCTCGGTCTGCATGCGGTTAGCAATGGGGATAATAGAAGTCAAGGAGCCCAACACTGCCTTATGAATCACAGAAAGGGCAGTTTCATAGCGGCGACGTTCGTCGGACAGATGGATGCCAGCATCCATCTCCTTACACACCGTAGCAGGAATACCTTTGACGCCGGAAATCATATAATGAAATTTCATTAAATTAACCCTAAATTCCAAGCGATATTAACGTAGCAGCTACATCAGCGTCGTTATTCATATTGTCGAATCGACGAATGTAAACAAACAAATAGCAGTGCTCGCCGGCTACAGGCTCACCACTAAGGCTACTGGTTCCCGGTCACCGACAGACTTTCAAACTCGCTCGTGTAAACGCGCCACTACTTCGCTTCATATAAATCGCTTTGTCTAATTCGCTTTACAATTGCCCGTGTAAACACGGCTCAAAACCAGAGGGCTTGACTCTCTCTTCTTTCCCACTTTACACTCTTCCTTTCTCTTTGTCTGTATTGATTTCACTATAGACTGCCTACACAACCATAGATTCGAGCTTTAGCCATTCTACAAAACGGGAGACCTAGTCTTCAGACCAGGTTGCTGAAAACCATCCTGTGTTTTCCACAGATGATTTGTTTCCTAGTGCCAGGTTGTCTGCTGTGTATGTGTTGGGGCGGAGGGGCAGGGAGATACGCGACTGCGGGGCTATTATGATAGTGTGGGCGGTGGGAGGGGCCGGGGGCTGTAAATGGCAGTTTCTGTGGCCTCAGTATCTCACTACTACACCCACACCATTACAGGCGCATTCTGCTCAGCGGCTGCCATTAGTGCTAGATAGTGTTAGAAATACCAAGGTGCATAACTGCACCCATTCCGGCCAGGGTGCGCGCGCAGAAACACACACACACACACACACACATATATATATATATATATATATATATATATATATATATATTTATTTTACCTTGGTACTACGTCTCTAGCTACTCGTAGCCCAGAGAGAAGGAAGCACATCCGAGTCCAGCAATTAGCATAATCTACTCACAACGGCAGACGTTTGTTGAGTAGCTCTGGCAGTTTTCTACATAAACTTCTATACCAAATAGGTTAGTGTCATTTTTGAAAGGATACGATGGTATAGTTCATGTTAGCATTCACGTAAATCAAGTTTTTAAAACTTTCTATTGAATATTAACAGAATTACAGGTTAATTAAGATGTGTTGTAACATCGTGAGAACAATGCAGCCATTGTTCTTTGTAATGCCGCCCGTTGCAGAATGGAGAGATGTTTGGCACGTGCGATTAACATCGTTAAGATTTATTCCTGGGTTCTTTTAGATTCCCCTATATTTTTTAGGCATACCTCCGAGTCCCATTGTATTTTCTCCAACTTGTTGGCCACAAAAGCCACAGGTGGGAGAAGTTTATTGGACAGAGAGTGTGGGAGGCTACCACTACACTGGTCCCTACCCCTCGTATTGTTGCGGTTTGTTTTTCATACCGTTTACCTACGACACTCAAATTCCCTGTGTTAAAAACAGTTTAAATACAGATTTAACACCTTGATGCACACTTGGTATTACATTGTGTTATTTACCTGTGTGACATTCACCTTGAGCATTGCCTAACCTTTGGCTTTGGTCGTTGCAGACTCCCAGCTATGGCTATGAAGTGGAGTAAGGCTGACCCTCCCAGAGAGCTCAGTGACCCTTCACCGCCGGTAAGGGTCTAAAGTTCGCCAGAACAACAAGATTCTGAGGGGGGGTTCGGAACCTGGCCCGACTGACCTAGATGCGCGTTTGATGTGCCTCGTTCAACGCAAGTTGGAGGAGATGCTCCCGGCCAGGCCGTGTGCCACTAAGGCGGCTAAGCGGGTGCCAGAATCTGAGGATTCGGAGTGGGAGGATTACTCAGAGAACCAAGATTCTTCAGAGGAAGTGCCCCCACAAGAG
>JASIRB010003806.1:0-13874 GCA_030323885.1 Branchipolynoe longqiensis | reverse complement strand
GTGGGTAGACACTGTCCATTTTACACTAAGAATTTTCCTATGCAGTGTCGCCCTGGCTCTTATTTTATGCTGCATTCTTTATTTTAAATTACTACTATAGTAAGCGCTTCCGGCAGAACATGATTGACAGCGTGTGCGTCGGCTCCTGTTATACCAGGGGAGGATGCACATGGGGTGTAATTTCTTTGTAGGAGGCCGGGTTCTTGCTGGCGCCCATTGCTTCTTATGAAATGTATTGCATTCCTGAACGTTGTATCTGCGGAGACTTTCTCAATTGTTATAAGTAACACCGCCCTTCTACTTTCATGCACTCTGCACCGGAGCGGGTCACCGAGCGTGACGGGTCCTGGGTGCGGTGGCGTGGCGTGTCCGCGGTGTAATACCGTCTGTGATCTACTGGCCAGACGACGCGGGCACAAGGAGGACGGGCTGAGGAAGCTCCAAGAGGAGCCGCTCCGCGTAGAAGGAGGAGCGCCCCGCTAACGGTTCTTCTGAGATGGGGGGCGGCGGGGGGCGGACTGAGTAGTTCCTTGCTTCCTTCTGTCGAGGGGGTTCCACTTGTGGGGTATGAATTCTCTCCCAGCAAAAAACATTCTATACACCAACTACATAGAGGCTGGGAGAGGTCGTCTTTGTGCGACTCATTTAAAGACTCTTTCTTCACCTAGACTGATGACATGTTTGCCTTGCAGCTAGCTAGATTGATATCGCTATTTCGCTGCAGGCAGGTCTAGGAATTGCGCAAAAGGATACATACATAGCTTTGTAAGGCTTCTCTCCCTTTCAAGTTGGTTCTCATGTTGACTTCTATCATTTCTCGATTCTCATCGGTTTGCATTCTGCAACCGGTGAGACTCTAAGGGGGGCAGTGTAGTAGTCTGAACATGAGCTCTACTATCACGCGGTAGCAGCGGAGACTACGACGCCACTGGCGCAGTTCCACTACACTGCGCTAGGTGGCGGCACGGGTCACCACCGGTCAGACCCTAGCCGGGCTGACCTCTACTGCGTATGGTTGACCCACCCCCCCACACACACCTATAGAGTCGATGTGGGATCTGGCGAGTCAGGGGGCGGGTCAGACAACTACTGACACCGCGGAGAGCAGAGGTTTCAATAAACCAGGTGAAGCGTACACTGTATTGAATCTTGGTGTTCTTTCGTGAGAGAAAGGGTGAGTCGGAGGGCCGTGGGCCATTACACTAGGATAGGGAAAGGACTGGTTGGCTCAGTGTCAGGATAATCTGACTGAGTGGGATATCAGGTCATGCTGCTGGCACCTTGTCTCCAAGGGGGACAGCACTATAAAGTCACCATGAGTGCACACTGTCACAAGTTGGTACCCGTGCTGATATGACCTTAGATGTTGCTAGGACGTAAAACAACATACAAACAACTCTGCCAACTAGGTTCGGCCGAACAGGGTTTAGTGAACAGACCCAAGGCTCGGGAGACAATGTCGGGCATCGTCTCCATGGTTAAAGTTGCACAGTTCGATGGTTTAGAATTTCTGACATTTTCTGAGATAAATACATTAGGTTGATCATTATTACGCACCTTACTTTAGCTTGAAGTCAATTTTATTTTAAATGGCTAAGTTTTGAGATATTTGAAGTACAAACATGCTAAATTAATTTTGGCAAGTGTGCCAAAACTCTTCACACCATAGCATTCTGCACTACGCTTTCTATTCAAGTGCTTCAGTATTCCCTTATGTCGTGACAAATGCTTAATATGTGCAGCAGTATCTATGTTAGATATACAGAATTTAGATAATTGTTTTGGTTTTGAAATGTTGATGTATTTTTCATCGGACTATGCAGTTCTAAGGTCTTCAGTTGCTGTGCTTCTCCCAAGTATGTGGCTTATGGCACGGTCCGCTTGTTACAGGCTGGTGGCTGTCCGCCCACCGGAAACTTGGAAGTGTGCATAATAAATCACTGTGTGTAATAAAATTATATATATACATATATATACATATATATATACATGCATATACATCTATGAGCCTGTCTCAAGAGGTGATAACTCTTCTTCTTTTTTGTTTCCCCATTGTAAAGATTGACACAAAACAGCACAGAAACAGTTACACTGAAAACACAAGGAGATTTGCTTCAAATCGATGTGTATTCTATTGGGATTATGAAACACCATGTAAAAAACAAATCAGTTTATCCTGAGCAAATGCATAAACAGATAGTATGTTGATCGTTACAATGGACAATGTTTTGTCCCATATTGCTTAGCACCTTTTGAGAGTCTCATAGAGTCATATACACATATATATACACACATATATATACATATATATATATGTACATATATATAGGTACCCATCCGGATATGACCTTAGTTGTTGCCAGGACTTAAAACTCCAACAACCAACCAACTATATACATATATACATATATAAACATATATATAATTATATAACATACATATACACGTGTATATATATATACATGACCGGATGCGGTGGTCTAATTGGTAGCGTGCAGGCTTCCCGTGTGGAAGGGCGGGAGTTCAAACTCAACTGAGTCAAACCAATGACTTATAAAATTGATACTTGTCGCTACCGAGCCTGGCACTCGGCATTAATAGGATAGGACAAGGAGTGGTTGGCTTAGTGTCAGGATAATGTGAGTGAGTGGGATATCAGGTCATGGTGCTGGTGGCCTAGTCTCCCAGTTTGGCAGCACTATAAAGGTGCAATGAGTGTGCACTGCCATGAGTCGGTACCCGTCCTGATATGACCTTAGATGTTGCCAGGACGCAAAAGTCCAATAACCAACCAAACCTTCCACAGCATACACACATCTGTCTTCTTGCTATAGACTAGATCCACAGCTTTTAATGAACATGGCCCAACATTAGCTACAACCATAACTTGTGATATCATATTGCAAAGGCGCAGACCAGTGGTTGGCCGACAATGGGCAGCTAGTTCTTGTACTAGCAGCCGCCCTGCTTGTTTGTCGGAGTTTTACGTCCTGGCAACATCTAAGGTCATATCAGGAGCCGCCCTGCTTGTGCGGTCTCTTGAGAAATCAGCCAGCTCTCACCTCACACCACGGGGTAGACCAGACGGTGCTAGGCTACAGGAGCATCCAACTGCGCATGCGTGATGAGCATTACAGCGGCTGCGCACTGACCGATCTCCAGGTTCAAGACAACTGGATAGCAATGTAGACGGGTCGCAAATAGGAACCCATAGGTCCACTGTGTGTGTTTGAGTGTGTGTTTGGGTGTGTGTTTGGGTGTGTGTTTGGGTGTGCACGTGAGCGAGAGAGAGAGAGGGGAGAATGAGGAAGAGTGGGGGAGAGTGAGAGAGATGGCGAGAGTGAGTGAATGAGTGTGTGAGCAAGTGTAAGAGGGAGAGGGAGTGAGTGAGTAAGAGTGATTAAGGTGAGGAAGGGGGTGAGAGTGAGTGAATGAGTGTGAATGAGTGTGAGTGAGGGAGGGTGATGGAGAGTGAGGGAGAGTGAGTGAATGAGTGTGAATGAGTGTGAGTGAGGGAGGGTGATGGAGAGTGAGGCAGAGTGAGTGAATGAGAATGAGTGTGAGTGAGTGTAAAAGGGAGAGTGAAATAGACAGTGAGGGGGATAAGAGTGAGTAAGGGTGAGTGGAGAGTGAGGGAGAGGGTGAGAGTGAGTGGATGAGTGAGTGTAAGATGGAGAGTGAAGGAGACAGTGAAAGTGAGCGAGAGTGGGTAAGAGTGAGGGAGAGGGAGAGGGAGAGGGAGAGGGAGAGGGAGAGGGAGAGGGTAAGGGTGAGTGAATAAGTGAATGAGTGAAAGAGGGAGAGTGCGGAAGACTGAGAGTGAACAAATAAGAGTAAGAGTGAGCAAGAGTTGGGGAGATGTCTCTTGTTTTATGACCTAGCAACATCTAAGGTCATATCAGGATGGGCACTGACTTGTGATAGTGCACACTGATGGTGAATTTATAATACTGTCCCACTAGGAGACCAAGCTGCCAGCACCATGACCCGATATCCCACACAGCCACATTATCCGGATACTGTGCTAACCAGTCCTTAGTAGTATGTATGTGTTCTTTCTGACCCCTTATGCCAGGTACACACCTACCGTTCATCTGCACCCACCTACCGTTTACGATCTAAAACTGCCCGTTTCGCACACAAAAGTTGTTAGGTGTGTGATACCCTAGCACATCTACCGATTGCGATTCGCGACCTAAAACTCAGTTTCAGGGCTAAAACTGCTTGTTTGCGAATACGATTCGCAATTCGAAAAATGAATCGGCCCGTTCTCAGTCATAAGGTCGTCGCGAGTTTTAGTGCGCGAATCTTAAATGGTAGGTGTGTACTTGGCATTACACACTACTGTCCTTGTCCTATCCTAGTAATGCTGAGAGTGCCAGGTGTACCGGCCATAAGACAGGAATAACCTGCATGGAATATGGCATGCTGCACACGCCACTGTACCTCACTTTAAGACATGGCTTTGCAGACTAGTATTGTTGTCGATAGTGGCTGTGTAGCGGTGTTAATTTAAATTGTAGATCAGCTTGTTTACTTGGCTTCCTCACGTGAATGAACACAGTCAGTTAATTCCCCTTTGCCCTCTCCATCACAATGAGCCAACAGTGGGCACCCGATCAAAGGCACCATTATTTGGACAGATAGCCTCTTTTTGAAGAAAACCACCATTATTTGGACAGATAGCCTCTTTTTGAAGAAAACCTGTGTGTTTGGGAAAAAAACCTACAAAGCTATATTTTATTCACTAAGTGTGACACCGCTCAGGGATATTAATTAAATAGTACTTTTAACACGTAATAAATATTTTCCTGGCTAATCTTTAACCAAACATAAAACAGATTGGTTTAGCTGGTTACACATAGCATAACCCCTGACCCTTAATTGGCAACTGGACATTATCCTA
This sequence comes from Branchipolynoe longqiensis, assembly GCA_030323885.1. Classification (NCBI taxonomy): domain Eukaryota; kingdom Metazoa; phylum Annelida; class Polychaeta; order Phyllodocida; family Polynoidae; genus Branchipolynoe; species Branchipolynoe longqiensis. The sequence goes on along the minus strand of JASIRB010003806.1, from coordinate 8,968 downwards.
TTATATTATTATATTAAACCCGTCGCTAACCAGCTCATGATGTGTACCAGCCATACGACAGGAAAAAGCAGCATAATACAGCATGCTGCACACTCCACTGTATCTCACTTTAAGATACAGCATTTTTTTTTTTTACTAAATATATTTTATTCAGCGAATAATGTCTTTTGTCAGCGCCAGACCACTGCACTGGTCTTCCGGCCGTTCAGTACAATTTGTTGGTACATAAATGACAATATCAGTTGCAATAATAACTACATGAAAATCCTGTTCGATAATAGAAGCATAATATAAATGAACTATTAGTTGTAATAGTAACTGCATATAATTCCAGTTCAACATATGTATTATGCACTTGGTGAGTATGCATCACATGGTATTGCATGATTCTAGAATTGTCTTTAAACACTTCTTTCTTCCTTTGTCTTTCTCTCTTCTTTTTTCAAAAAGATATAACACATTTCCAATACACATATATATATTATATTGTAAATATGCAAATCACTGGATCCAGTCACCAATACCAGATGCGAGAAACATGCCCATTGTTAGATCCCATCACAAGTGTTTTGTATTGCGTGGCCTAATGATGGGATCGGAATTCTGAAATTGCAGTGGGGACTTACATCAGACAGGTTTTATGTCAATTTCAAGGAAAATGTTAGGTAATAGGTTTTGAAAGAAGGTGTAGAAGGGTGGGGTAGGGGATCAGCGTGCAGGGCTGGGAGTTTATTCCATAATGTGCCACCTCTGTAAATCGGTGCTTTATTCAGATTGTTTGTTAGTGGCTTGGGTATTTTTAGAAGTGTAGCATCGCTCTGTCTGGTTACTCTGTTTGTATGGTCAACATATTGTTCATCATTGGATCTTTTATACATGAGAATGAGGAGATATGTGTCCCTCCTTTGGCTAAGGTAGCTGACTTGTGCTTAAGCATGCATTTCCTTTACACACAGGCTTTTTCCTCTGTAGACAATTCTAAGTGCCCTGTTTTGAATCCTCTGTAATTTGTTTTCTTGTTGTTTTGTCAGCAATCCATATATTAAATAATTGTAGTCAATTATTGGAAGAATAGTGGCTTTATATAGTAACAGGGCTGTATTCTCGCTCAATGTGGTACCTAATTATTCAGAACGTTGTCATTTTTATGGCTATCATTTGATTAAGTCTTGAGAGTTGTCGATTACCATTTAGTGTGGAATCTGTGTGGCCCCTAAATATCTGTATGATTCTACCTCATTCAATACTGCATCACCCAAATGTAAATTGATAGGTTGTGCTCTGGATTTATTTACTTTTGTTGCATAAATTATGTATTCAGATTTCTTTGCATTAATTGTCAGTTTATTTTCCTTACACCACATGTTAACCTTAGCTAGTACATCCTCAACTACCTCTGCTGCAGATTCAATGCTTGGGTTATGGACTGTGAGGGCCACACGCATGAATAGAACACAAAATAGGCAATTAGTTAGCAACTCAAATCATTGACTCGGACATATAATAATAACATACAGGGTGTATTGAATAGTGGTGGCAGTGGTGGTGGTGGTGGTTGTGGTGGTGATAATGGGCATGCTGGTGGTGTTAGTGTTGGTGGTGTTAGTGGTTATGGTAGTGGTGGTGGTAGTGGTGGTGGTGGTGGGTGGTGGTGGTGGTGGTGGTGGGGTGGTGGAGGGGAGAGGAGGATGAGGTGGGGAGGTGGAGGTGGGGAGGTGGAGGTGATGGAGGTGGTGGAGTTGGGTGGTGGTGTTGGTGGTAGTGGTATTTGAGGTAGTGATATTTGAGGTAGTGGTTTTAGTTGAGCTGGTGGTTTACATGGCGGTGGTGATTGTGATGGTTTTAGTGGTAGTGGTGGTTGTAGCGGTTGTAGTGGTGGTGGTAGTGGTTGAAGTGGTGGTGATGGTGGTGGTGATTGCAGTTATGGTGGTGGTGGTTGTATTGGAGGTAGTGGTTTTTGTTGTTGTGGTGGTGGTGGTGGTGGTGGTGGTGGTGGTGATGGTTGTGGCGGTGGTGGTGGTGATTTGCGGTAGTGGTGGAGGTGGTTGTGGAGGTAGTTAGTAGTAATAATAGTAACAGTTAAGGCATAATGAAAGTAGTGGTGTTTATAATCAAACAAACCATCGCTGAATCCACCAACACCCGTTTCCATGACCACAGTCATTACCGGCACGGGCAGGGAGTAACGCGGAAGCATGAATGGGAATGACACAGCTTTATTCTCACCACAAACATCGTCAAGGGCTCAAGCGGGGTTAGGTTGTACATGGTCGAGGTAACCCGCGGCGAAGGCTGACATGAGCATGAAGCTATGTATAAATGGTAATTTGAAGATCAACATATGTACAGTGGTTTTTATGAACGGACAAGTCAATACAGTAGTGACATAAATGTAACAGTAGTTTGTGATTATTAATCGTGAATCACGCAAGTTCAGTGAGTATTGAGATAGATCATAGAGTGTCTGGTGATGATTAATTGTCAATCAATTGGCGAGTGTTTTCATCAATCCAGGTATGATTATTTATGGAGTAGCGACATGACGGGATGACCTTATCTAAGGTATTGATAAATGACCATTGAAGATATAGGCATGTCATGATATGTTTAAGTGATAAGTTTTTTAAGTATTAAGAGTTTTTTGTTTTTATTTTTTGTCTCGTTATTGGTTATTGTAATCGAGACAAGTGCAGGTAGAGGGTGGGTGGGGTTTTTTGAGGAGAGATGTGCCGCTGACGAGGGTCAGTGGAAGAGTGGAGAGGCAGGTGCAGGCAGAGGCGTGAGGAAGAGTAGGGGGGGGGGGTGAAGGCCTCTGATTGGCTGAGGGGGAGTGAGGCCACCTGGCAGGAGGTGAGTGCTGGCAGGTGGGAGGGGGCTTCCCGAGCTTCCTCCCTGCCCCCGGTAATGACAGCAAATGACCACCTCCGTGATCATTTCACCCGCGAAGGCTGACATGAGCATGAAGCTATGTATGAATGATAAATTGATCATCAACATATGTACAGTGTTTTTCATGAATGGACAATGAATGGACAAGTCAATACAGTAGTGACATAAATGTAACAGTAGTTTGTGATGATTAATTGTGAATCAAGAAAGTTGAGTGAGTATTGAGATACATCATAGAGTGTCTGGTGATGCTTAATTGTCAATCAATTGTTGAGTGTTTTCATCAATCCAGGTATGATTATTGATGGAGTAGTGATATTACGGGATGACCTTATCTAGGGTATTGATAAATCACCATTGAAGATATAGGCATGTCATGATATGTTTAAGTGATACGTTTTTGAGTATTAACAGTTTTTATTTTTTATTTTTTGTCTCGTTATTGGTTATTGTAATCGAGACAAGTGCAGCTAGAAGGTGGGTGGGTTTTTTAGAAGACATGTGCAGCTGAGGAGAGTCAGTGGAAGAGTGGAGAGGTAGGGGCCAGCAGAGGCGTCGTGTGGAAGAAGTAGGGGGGGGGGGGGGGGGGTGAAGGCCTCTGATTGGCTGAGGGGGAGTGAGGCCACATGGCAGGAGGTGAGTGCTGGCAGGTGGGAGGGGGCTTCCCGAGCTTCCTCCCTGCCCCCGGTAATGACAGCAAATGACCACCTCCGTGATCATTTCACCCCATTACCGGCACGGGCAGGGAGTAACGCGGAAGCATGAATGGGAATGACACAGCTTTATTCTCACCACAAACATCGTCAAGGGCTCAAGCGGGGTTAGGTTGTACATAGTCGAGGTAACCCGCGGCGAAGGCTGACATGAGCATGAAGCTATGTATAAATGGTAATTTGAAGATCAACATATGCACAGTGGTTTTTATGAACGGACAAGTCAATACAGTAGTGACATAAATGTAACAGTAGTTTGTGATTATTAATCGTGAATCACGCAAGTTCAGTGAGTATTGCGATAGATCATAGAGTGTCTGGTGATGATTAATTGTCAATCAATTGGCGAGTGTTTTCATCAATCCAGGTATGATTATTTATGGAGTAGCGACATGACGGGATGACCTTATCTAAGGTATTGATAAATGACCATTGAAGATATAGGCATGTCATGATATGTTTAAGTGATAAGTTTTTTAAGTATTAAGAGTTTTTTGTTTTTATTTTTTGTCTCGTTATTGGTTATTGTAATCGAGACAAGTGCCAAGGCCAAGGTGTTCGTGTGTTGTTAGTTTATGGCCGTTACTAGGGTTTTGTTGACCTTTTATGAGTCTGCCGTGCTGATGTATGTTCGGTGGGCCTGGGATGCCCAGCCCCCGAACCTCTGCACTTCGAGTTCGGTGCTGCCTGACGCGTATGCGACAGTGGCCGCTGTCTTCCTTATGGCATGTAGTGTGTAGGGGTGTGTAACGCCTACTGCCACTTGGGTGTCCTTCCATACCCGTGCTATGTAGGGTATGGTCATGGTGTGCCCGTCGATTGGGTACACCAGGAGTGGTTGGTTGGACCGTCGTGTTGGGTCCTCTCTTATCATGCGTTTGTAGGTTGTGACTGGACACAGTGGGGGTTGGGTGCTGGGGCTAGAGTCAGTGTCCTGGACTGAGCGTTGCCCTGAAGATTTTTCGCCCACTTCTGGGTTATCTGTAGATTGGGTCCGACCACCTCCAGGTCTGCTCTTGTCGCGTGGCGTGTGGGGTCGAAGGCGTTCGCTGCTCTTGGTGCCACCTCCGACTGTCTCACGCCCGCGTAGTACATGACTAGGATGGCGAATGCCACCACCCTGTGTTTCTGCGTGTCCTGGAGCTTGTTGACCACATCCTTTATCGTGGTGACTGGTACGTGGGGGGTGGGTCGTGGCTTGTGGTCCTTCGACCTTTTGAGAGCATCCATGGCGAGTCTGACCCTGATGTCGTCGAGTGGGTCGAGCGGCACTCCATTCAGGCGGTAGTGCATGCGAATGTGTGATACTGTGTTGGCCACTGATGATGGGCACTGTCGGGCCGCCACGTCTTCGATCCAACATCGGATCTCGTGTGGGGTAGGCTGGGTCTCGTTGACCCCGAACCTTGTGCAGTGGTTCTTGTATGCTCTCACCGCTGCGCGTTGGTTGGCCCAGGTGCCCGGTGCCCGGGCCTGGGTCTGCCTCGTCTCCGCCGCTGCCATCAGCCGCGCATAGTCGTGATCTGGATGGGAAGAAAGAATCATGTTGTCGGTATGCTAGAAGGCGGGGTTGTATGGGAATTAAGCGGTGTTGTGAGCATAGTTGTATTGCGTTTCGCTTATGGCGGTCGCTTATGTGGGCCCTGCTCAGGGCGTCGGCTAGGACGTTGTCCACTCCTGGGATGTGTCGGAATGTCACTTTGACCTGGAGGACCGCCTGGAGCATCCAGGCTGCCCTAGCTGCTTGTAGGAGGCGTGAGTCATGTGTGCGGCCTGTCGTGAGCACCTGGACGGCGGCCTGGTTGTCACACATTACGCGGATGTGTCCTCCTCGGTCGCCTTCATGCAGGAAGGTGTATAGGGCGACTATGGCATTGAGAGTCGGCTCCACCTATTCCTCCCATGCATGCATCTACCTCAATAGTCCTATGAGGGGTGGTCGGCGGTATGAGTGATGTGCCATTCCATTTGCGGGCGAATTGAGGGAACCATGACAGGTCAGCTCGCATGTTTTGGGTGACTGGGGTAGGCCCATCCCCCATGTGGCGGAGGGTGTGGAGTAGGCGACCGACGAATATGCGAGCCGGCTGTACGCATTTTGCTAGGTGAAAGAGCTTGCCTAGTATGGACTGGAGCTGCTTCTTGGTGATGTGTTCTTTCTTGATTGTTGCATTGACGTGCCTTATGGTGTTTCTTAATTTATCTATCGGAATTGATAGAGTCATGTCTTGGGCGTTAATGGTTATGCCGAGCCATCTAACCACTTGTGCTGGTGGCTGAGTCTTCTCGGTGGCCTCTGGTAGGCCGAGCTTGCGGAAGAGATCTCTGGTTATGGCGAACTGGGCATGGGATGTGGCGGCGTCTGGGGCCACCACGATCAAGTCGTCAAGGTACATTATTGCATTGATATTTTTCTGTTTGAGCATGTATACCACTGCCTCGGCTACGCGTTGGATGTGGCAGCTGGAGCCCCTAGCGCCGAAGGGGACTGATATGTCGAGATAAAAACTATCCCGCCAGCTGGCGCCGAGGAGGGGCCAGTCGAGGGGGCATGTAACGAAATTCTTATATGCTCGACTGATGTCGATTGTAAACATGTAGCTGTTCTGCCCCATGGACCTGAGCTCACGTGTGAAGTGGTCGACTGTGGGCAGGGTGTGGTCTCTGATATCACCAAGGGCCATGTTCTTTATGATGTAAGCATTGATGGAAGCTCTTACCGGAAATGACATGTCTGTGATGATCCTCCTTTTTGTTGGGTCAGCCTTCTCCCTGGTCATTATCGGGGAGACGTGGTACCATGGTGTAAAGGGTGGTTGGCTGTATGGGCCGTAGACTGCTCCTAGGCTCATCTCTTTGTGGATGTATTCATCGACTGCCTCCGGATGCTGTTTGGCGCTTGGGTGGTTGGCGCAGTCGGTGCTGTCAGAAGTGGGGCCGATATATCCGAGCGGAAAGCCGTAGGCGATGAAGTCGAGGAGCTGAGTGTGATCGTCGGAGTTTGTGAGCCTGCTGGCCCATTCGTGGTGGTTGAGGGCTGAGGGTACGGGTATGCGTGCGTGGATGGCGTTTGGGAGGCCGGTGACCCTGACTTTTTCGTATATGGTGGCTATGTCCGGGTGGAGTATGGGGGAGGGTGTCGGCCAGTTGGTGCGTCGGTGATCGCTAAATGCGTGTGGGCTGGGATCAATTACACTGTTGGGCAGGACGGTTGTGTCGGCCGCGCACTGCTCGCGTATGAGGTTAAAGTTGATGTTTGATGTCCCGGGTGTGTGTAGACAGTCGATTGCTCCTGCGCTGGGAGCTTTGTGGCGGTGGGCAGCGGAGGGGGGATCGTGTATGATTGGAGCCGTTCCGTCGCCACGAGCTGTTCGGCTGTCGCTGCTGTGGCCGGAGCTTGCGTTATCGCCCAGTCCATTGTTTGTTTGGGCTGTGATGTCGCGCTGTTGTGTGTTCGCTACTTGCGCGCCTTGGTCGTGAGCTGCGGCTGCCATGCGGGGGCTTTCGGCTTGTTTGTGTGCAGCTCGGTCTCGGCCGCCGGCGTGTCGTGTGTGGGGGGCTTCCCATTGTCGCCCCGTGTGTGGGTAGCAGCCCCCTTGGGGGGAGGAGGGTGTGGCGGCGGTGGGTGCCATCTTGGATTGTAGGCCGCGATTTGCGTGGTTGGCATCTGATATTTTAGAATGGTGGAGTTTGATGGGGTTTTTGATCGTGTTGTGTAGTAGAGGTAACGGGGGTTTGCCGGGGGCGCGGGTGTGATCACTGTTCGTTTTTTCACTGTTCAGCGATCCGACCCCCATTTTTAGTTTTTTGAAACATTAGTCCTGTTCTTCTTCCTACATTGCTGCTCGGTGTGTTCATAGTATGATTGTGTCGTGCGAAAGCAGTATGCGCACGCGTGTACGACGTCATTTGGGCCATCCTGGTGGTGCTGCGGCTGGGGGCACCTCCTGCCTGAGTTGTATACCTGGCATGGCCTTTCATGTGGCTCGGCCTCTAGCCTCACCCTGCCGGTCTTGTTATCGAGATACTGTGTGCCGGCTCGCTCGTCCCTTGTGTTGACATTACTGTGGTAATTGTTGCTGAACCCGAATCGCGCCCTCTCGTTGTGGAGGCCTTGCTCATTGCTCCATGATAGCTTCTTTTTTTCTATTTTGTCGAAGACTTTCTGACTCCACGCCCTGATGGCGTGCCAAGGGCTATATATAGCGTCTTCCGCTATTATTCGGAGGTGGTCGAGCATAGGTTGGAAGTCGTTTGGATCATATACCTCCTTGTCGTCGAGCAGTGTGAGGTATGCTGCTATGTACTCCCTCTCGGTCATGGTGTGTCTGGCCGCGATTTTTTGGGCCAGCGATACACAGTTTTGCCTGTCGAGGTACATGAATGGTTTAGCTATGGGGTTCTTAATGAACATATCATGAAGTATAGCCTTCCTACCTTCCATACGTCGGTAGAGGGCCCTCCTCCTGTCCATCTCATCATCGAGGGTCTCGGTCTGCTCCTCCTGGTGTTTCTGCTGCTCCTGTCGTACATTCCTGTAGGGCGACCGGTCTGCCGAGGCCGCTGTGCGGCGGGCGGCCCGTTAGCAGCTGCAGGGGGGGTCCCGCCTCCGGGGCCGCTCCTGTTGGTCGGGCTCCTCGTCGTCCGATGTGGATGTGGCCCGCCGCCGCGGCCTCCTGGGCGGCGGGAGTGGGGGAGGAGAGGGCGAGCACGGGCGTGGCGGTGCCCGTGGCCTTGCCTGGGCCTGTGCGGGCGTGGGTGGTGCCGGGGCGGGGGCCCCTGGAGCCGTCTGTATCACTAGCTGCCTTAGCGTCGCCTGGACAGTGGCCATCTGCTCCTCCATGGCCTCCATCTTGGTCCTCATCTGGTGGTCCTTGGTCCTCGGGGGTGGCTGGGCGGCCGGTGGGTATGATAGGTCCGTCTCGGATCCGCTGTCTATGATGTTGGGTTCCTGGTGGGAGCCCGCCGTCGAGTTTGACGGTTGCTGGGGGGTGCTGCTGGTGATCCCCCGGCTGTCCCCTTGGTGCATGGGGAGGGTTGCCGAAGCTCCGGCCGGGCGGGCCGGTGCCTCCTGCCGTCCCCGGCCTCTCTTCTTCGACGATGAGTTAGCGTGCCTTGGCATCTCGGTTTTTTGAGGAGAGATGTGCCGCTGACGAGGGTTCCCGTGGAAGGAGTGGAGAGGCAGGTTGCAAGGCAGAGGCAGTGAGGGAAGAGTTAGGGGGGGGGGGGGGTGAAGGCCTCTGATTGGCTGATGGGGAGTGAGGCCACCTGGCAGGAGGTGAGTGCTGGCAGGTGGGAGGGGGCTTCCCGAGCTTCCTCCCTGCCCCCGGTAATGACAGCAAATGACCACCTCCGTGATCATTTCA